>OY735218.1:3182500-3280000 GCA_963457665.1 Thysanoteuthis rhombus
CACCTTCTCTGTTGAATTCCAATCTTCTGAACAAACTGCCACTCCAACCACCAACGGAGCAGCTTAACATACTATCATCACTATTTTGGGATCTGGGAACGCCAATAATTTATTTAATTGCATAATTGCGTGTATATTATATATATAATTATATATATATATATATATATATATATATATATATATATATATATATATAAGCATTCTTTACACTTTTCAGGGTAATAATATCATTTATTTCTCTCACCAGCACCAGCACCACCAAATTCCTGGGCTTTTCTCTTTATAATATAACCCCCATCCCAAAGATGCGCGCGTGCGCAAAGAGAGAGAGAGAGAGATGATGGTGATGATGTTGAAGCGATAGATATGAAAGACGAAATAAACAGCACGACTGGAAGCCAACGAGAGTTATGTCCCTTGAAAAATCTTCCTTCTCAAGTTGTTTTCTTCTTCTTTTCCTTCTATGATGTAACCACTGCATCATGATGCTGAAGAAGGTGTTTCCCGTTCACCTTGACTGATGGAAGCAACACTCCCCTCAAGGTCGTGCGTGACCCAGCCGGATAAATTGCGTAGTTGTCATTGGTGAAATATTCTGGCCGGGTGTCAAGGACGTTTCGAGTGGCAAGGACGCTCTTTTGTTTAAGGTGACCCTTGCCGTAGTAATTTTTTTTTTTGCAGTTTAAAAAAATATCTTCCTTCCGACCAGAATAGTTTACAGTAGATTCCCATAACTACGGCACGCTTTGAGATTCAGCCACCGCTACATCGAATCTGCCGCTATAAAGGTTGGATTTTACACGAAGTGTATAACGGTAAATTAGCGACACGCCCTCGGATGTAGGAATTAGCCGTTTTGACGTGGGTATTATACAATGAGTATTGCAATATACTCCCTTTGTTACGGCATCTTCTAGAAGGGGCCGTTATAACTAATTCAGATTTTTTACGAAGGGTATTCATAATGAGAAACGAAAACGTATTGACAAAAATGAATTTTTATTACCTTTCACGGTCTAATGCCTAAATATACCAGTTATAGAAGTGCAATTAAAATAAATGAACCAAAATCTTATTATGCTGACCATATTACAGAGGTATGTAATTATTTGTTGAAAGGTGAATTGGCAGAAAATACCTTGGACAGGCAAAAGTTTAAGACGAAAATAAAGGGTTTAATAATTTTAGTTCTTAAAGTGATGCTGTGAAATGTTCACGCGCTGTTGCTGCAAACTAATCTTCTGGAGAGGAGGATATAAAATTAAACGTGCTGTCGGAACGTGCGTGCCATTGAATAGTGTCGTTAGAACGAGAGTTTACTTTCGTTTGCGTAGCGATGAATTGATGGATAAATAGATAAACAGATAAACAGATAAGTGCATAATCTTTTTTCGAAATCTCTTCGCAACGAATAGTGGAAAACGCGAATAAAAATGTACTTTTATTAAAACTCCAATGTTTTTAAGATTAGGAGATGAGATTGAGCTGTTCCTTCTTCGCCGCCATTGCCGGACTAAAGGAAATGCCGGAAAAAATGACAATGCAGAAACAGGGGCAGATCAAGGTGTGTGGGGACTCTAGGCTACGATAAAAGTGTGTCGACTCACTAATGTTTCAAGATGTAATCCCATTCACCGTAGCCCTACAAATGGCCTGACCTACCAGCCAAGCGGGTCACAGATTCTTCTCTCTTTGTCTGTATATTTGTGTATGAGTGTGTGTGTGTGTGTGTGTGTGTGTGTGTGTGTGTGTCGGGTGGGCCGGGGGCTCCTGGACACATTTTCGGGGCCATACTCTTGGAAATGTGCATGACTACACCACTGAAGGTGACTTGGGGGGTCTCCATAGTCATTTGGGGACCAATAATGTCCAAATCTTGTAGATTTAGATAATTTTAAGTAAAAGATCTTGTCATCTTTAGATATTTTTTGCAGATAATTAATTAGCTCTGGTACCAGCGGAGACTAAGGTGATTCCCTCATGCGAAGTACGAACACATCTTTATAATTTGATAATATCTGAATTCTATGAATTATTTTAATTATCTTTTTAGTAGGGCCGACATTTTTCGTTGGCTCCAAAATTTCTGTAGGTTTCAGGCAACCCTGTGTGGAAAATGGAAAAATCTACTTTAATATGATTTATGTGATGTAAATTCTATAATAAGAAATGTTAATGTATATTTTTTTTAATGGGTTATATTAAAAATGATTTATGAAATTCAGAAAATAATAATTGATACATGTCTAATTTTGGAACTCTTGATGTTTCATCAAAAATGCAAAATACACACGTTTGTCACGCACGTACACACACAACTACACACATTCCTTATATAAACACTTATACTGCGTACATACTTACATGTACGCATAAACACATAATCACGCACTCACGTGCACATGAAAGGCCACATAGGCACCCATACACACCACGTGTGTGAGTTTTTGGCGTGTATGTGTGTGCGAATGGGTGTCCACTTTCATTTAGGAACATTGTTGGGGTTACATGAAAAAACTATACTGCACCATTATCCTTTATTGACTTGAAGGTTCCAACTTTCAAACATCACGTCTTAGGCAAGAATGCCTTAACCGGGGATATATATATATATATATATATATATATATATATATATATATATATATATATATATAAGCAACAGCCATTATGTGTCCACTGCTGGACTAAGGCCTTTTCCAACTCCTTCGATGACGAATATGATTGCTCTAATCTCCATGTTTTACCAGCAAACTTTTCCATCTAGTCTCTCCATCTTTTCTGGTCCTTTCCTACTTACGTTTAGCCTTTTGCTTCATCTTTTGACCCTCCTCTCTATGTGCTCAGCCCATTTCTATTTTTGTCGCTTAATTACCTGCACGATATATTCCGCACTTTTTCTTTCTCGGATCCATGTTGATCTCTTCCTATCGCAAGGAGTTATTCCTATCATTGCTCTTTCCATTCCCCTCTGAGCTATTCCGAGTTTGTTATCGAATGTCTCTGTGAGTTCCTTGGTTTCGCACCCGTTCGTCATAGCCGGTATCGATTATATATTTCACGTTTGAAGCATATTGGGAGTTCGCTCTTAAGTGTCCTTATCTATTCCAAATGCTTTCTAGCTAATCGTTATGCGCCGTCATTTTATTTCTTTGGCCTTTGTCTAACTCAATCGCCTGACGTAAGTAAGTATATTCCTCGTATGCTTTAAGAATACCCATAAAAATGACTGGATTATTTTACGTATAGATCGGCACTTCTGTATTAGATCAAAGTGTATGTGCGTTCTTATTTGTTTAAGTTGAGTAAACGTTATTTTAGAATCTTCAATCTGTCATTTTAGATTAAAATCCAAGAAGGAAACCATCGGATTTCAATTTTTCTGTCCATAAATAAATTGCATGCATTTTAGATTTTATTGAAGGTAAATGAAAAAAAAATCGATGGAATTCCAAGGAATACTTAAATCTAATATCAAATTAAATTTCATCAATCCAATATCTATATTCAATTCTAAATTCAACTATACATCTATATCTAATCCTTTTTATGGATTATCTTAATGTATCCTCCATTGACATACTCAGCCCTGCTCTTTGATGACAATTTCCCTTTTCCACTGTTTGACTTTTGAGAAAATTCTGATAAATACTTTTTTTTTAATTAATGAAAAAAATGTTGAACTATAGGTAATATTCCTAGCTCGGAATTCTGCCCGAGCATCACTTTTCCCAAACCGAAAAAAAAAAAAAAATAACATTAGAAAAAAAAAAGGAGAGTATATCATCAAAATTTTCTTAAATAATTCTGTCATGGTGAACGTATGGTTGATCACGTGATTGTCTCGTTTAGGTGTTCACGTGATTGAATATTCCGACGTGTCACATGATCCTTCTGCACGCTAAACGAATGGCGTGATTTCTCGCTCTCGGTGTAAATCACGTGACTGCTTAATTCTGGGAAATCGTTTGTCTGTGAACATTTTTGTTGATTTATGCAACTTTGGCTCGTTTTTCTTTGGGGGAGGGGGTTAGTGATTTTTTTCAAAGAATGTCTGGTGAATATACAATCTGTTACGTAGAAATATACGTAGACTCAATCATAATGAGAAAAATATAATTAACGGTTTTAACGCTCTCACCGCTCTGTAAGATTGTAAGATTAGCGCAGGCAATCAGTCTAGGAGAAAAACAACTCTGATTCCCAAATCAGGGATCGGACACCCCCGCCCCCTCAAGGCAGTTTGACACCAAAATCTGATGTCCTTCTTGCAGCTCCTACTGTCAAGCTGATGCCTGACGTATCGTTCTCTGCTTTCCTCTGGACTACATCAGCGAGGCCGAGAAAGTGATTCTGACGACTGGACATCCCTAGGATTCTATACGCCTCGCCCAGGCATGCACTCTGCAGAGGACGTTCCCCTGTCTGTAGAGACAGAACCAGGGTCATTCAATGCTAAAAACGAAACGGACTTTTTGGCCTACCCAATATCTTCTTTGCCTCAATAAGGTTCATTGGTCCAGTCACTATTTTTACGAGTTCCGTCTCACGAGCGATAAATCTCAAGTTCCTCTCAACGAACTGTTTTGAATGACCAGCTTTGTCCCAGCAACAGAATTACTCATTTGGCTTAATCGTCTCGCGCTTACAGATATGAAGATAGACTTCAACAACCATTTATCTCGCTACCAACTGGAATTGGATATCAGTGGTAGTAAAAATAATTGCTTAATCTGATGGACTAAAATTTGGAATGAAGTTAAACAGGATTGTGTTGCCTCACTGGAACCATTCAATACACATAGTTGAATGATTCTCACAGGAATAGAAAACCTTTGGGTGATGGAACAGCAGATGCTAACACCAAGAACAAGCCTTTCTGCTGCAGGGTCAGATTCCACTCCAACCTCTCTTCCGACAAAAGATGATATCTGCAACTTTTGTATTGTATATATGATAAGTAAAAAAAAAAAGTCACAAAAATGTTCTTTCAATATGAATAAATTTATTTATTTGACTGGAATCTTGCATATAAGACTTGTCAGTTTAGCCCAATCGGTAAGAGAGTCGGCTGCCAATCACTTCGTCATGGTTTCGAATCACAGTAGCAAAATGCTAATTTCATAATTGTAATTATTTATTACAATGAAATAATCCCTTGCGTATTTCCAACCCAAATTTGTTAGATATATAAGACTCATCAATTCAGCTCAGTTGGTAGGACTTTAAATAACATTCTCCAACTGAGAATATTCGCAACCCAAAATTTTGTGAGGATTGTTCTTGTCATGGTAGAGGGATAAAGTCAAATCCAGAATTGGACTGGAATTTGAATAATCAAAACAGGATAATCCCAACTGTCAATTGTTCATCGCTGACCAAATGATTGAACAAAGGATTAGTTTTAATTCCTTTGCCAACTTCATATCGCATGATGCAAGGGAAATTTTCAAAAAGGTGCTAAAACTAACTTCCCAAAAACTGAAGCCCATTTCGTTCCCAGGAGTTATTAAAATGTTAAATCTGGTCAATCTTGCTGGGTGCTTTCGAAACATTCACTATAACACCAAAACTCCAAAGAAGCAATAGAAATGTGGTTTCTTTGATGAAAGCTGTAACTAAAGATCAACTTACTGATTTACTCAAACAATAGATTCCTTCTTTACGATGGAGATGTCTGCCGTAACAATAGAAATATCTTTTTACGAAAAGGTTTAGGCTATTGAAAATCTACATCTGGTTGATCTGGCTGTATGCTTCTGAAACACAGGAACTTAGAAGCAGTAAAAATGTGGTTATTCGGGAGAATGCTGGAAATATCATACGGAGATGGAGTGACAAACGAGGCACAGTGCACCAACACGCCCACGCACATAAAGATGATTAATTAGAACATTAAATGAGAGCAATCTTAAATTCCTGAGCCGTGTTTTCAGAAGGAAGGTAGAAATAGAACGTTATTACTTTACAAGAATGTATGCCTGGGAAACGAGAGGAAACAGGTCTGGTTGGTCAATCGATAGAGACCGTCACGTGACGAATGTCTTTTGGCAGCATGAGAAGTGATCAATTAAAAAAATTGGAAAAGGAATTATCATTGAATAAGTTACTTCACTTGCCATTTGTTTGGCAATTATGACTAAAGGGGTAGTTTTTTTTTTTCAAAAAATAAGCTAGACACAAACCAAGAAACCAATATAGCATAAACTTACAATCTAAATTGGACCCTCACCACCACCTCCACTAAAGACCTATTGTTGGGCCCCAAATCTAAAGAACCTTTTTCTTGACAAAAGGATTAAATGTTTACATTTTCAGCCCTCTAGCTCCCCTGATGCAGCCTGTGTTTGTGGTGTATACACACACCCAGACTGACATGAAAACTGAAGAAATCTATGTTAATAGTTTTGGTTAACAGACATAGTAGACACTGTGAAGGGTCTTTCGATGTGAGAAACCGTGATCGTCCCAGCGTGCAACCCGAAGATCTCGCTAGTAGGAACGAGTTGGGGGTACCCTTTCCCTGCACGGAAAATGAAATTCACTCAACATTAATGACCTTGACAAAGATGTGAATCCACTTCCCCCTATCATGTCCCAACCCCAGATATCTTGACAAAAAGATCTTGTTTCTGCCCGGCAACGATGATTGACAGAGAAGAGAGTTGATGAGCGAGCATTTTGGCAAATAACTCCACCATATCAACCACACAGTAATAACTGTAGAAATCATTACACCTAGGAATAATCTGAGCGAGACCCAGCATAATCAAATAGCTTGCTGCCTAACGTAATTATACGATACATCTAATGTATATCTCTCTCTCTCTCTTATATATATATATATATATATATATATATATATATATATATATATATATATATATAGCGATTGGGCTATGTTTGTATGGATCGGCACTAATAAGCCCTCAGCTATTTTATTAATTTATTTTTTGTTATTCAGGTATTCTGACTTGGAGTTTTTTTTCTATCGAGTTTTTATTCAACTCTAGCTGTTTTAAAAAGTGGCCGGACATAAAGTCTAAGGACAAAATGTCATGTAAGAAAAAAAAAACACCATACACACCGTGCTGTATACATTGAAATCATTGGAAGAAACTTTATCAAAGATATAACTTATTTCATTACAAAATAAAGAAAATATGGCCAAATTTGACAAAACTGGTGTTCAAAATCACCTCTTTCTTTTAGTTTCAAATGTCCAGCAATTCTGTGTCGTATTTTTCATTGTTATGTCACAATAGACTTATTTCATTACAACCCTATAGTAGTTTTTTTTTATTAGCCATGTTAATCTATTTTGCATTGACCTATCCATTATAACTTTGAGGTTATAAGAGTATTCGGACAGGACATACAACCATTGTGTCACTCTTAGTCACAACAATGAAGACCGATGTTCTTAAAGATGTTTTATTTTTGGGCTTCAACTGACTTGATTCAACAGCATACAAAACCAGAGAAACACCGTGCAACTAAATGAAAGGCAAAAAGCAAACATCGGTAACTACGGGGTTGTGGTGATACTTAAACAAAAAAACCCTCAAAATTAGACAAACCACTTAACAAATAAATAGAACTTAAAACTTCAGTCTGCTTTTGTGTTAAGAGTTGGGTTAATCTTGAGTTTTCTTGGTTGGATGGCTTAGGATTAACTGGATAAATACCTGTGGACGGTAAAACTGGAAACGCCCTTTCCCATGGATGCATGATGGGAGAGGGCTACTAATCTAAGAGATGGGTGTAGGGTAAGGGTAACTTATTAAAGGTAATTGTATAGTAAACATGCAAATCATAGTGACTACATCCATACGATTAAACACATTAATTTGCATTTATGGCTTTTATAAGGGTTGATAATACGCCACGTGTATTTGTATATCTTTTGTCTGTAACTTTAGTGACTTGACATTTTTCTACATCATCACAGACAGCTGGTGAGGTAGCGTAGTAGCAATTGAATTGTGTTGGGTTCGACTTGATAAATAAGATTAATCATTCGATAGAATGTTATTGGGAGAGGGAGGGGGCATTTTCCATGTGAGGAATCAGTGTGTGGGAGTGTATTACCTTTATAATTGATATAATACAAAAAAAAGGGGTGACAATTGTCAATTAGTCCATCTCTGCGTATTTTCATGGAAAGTGTTCAGAGGAGCTCCATTATCAGGTTCCACCAATAAGAGACTTTCCAGTCAGAACAGGATTAGCTATCTGTAGTGAATCACACTTTCTGACCATTCCACGGATCCATTGCAATTTCCACTCAAACAGCTCTTTCCCCAAATGCCTGTTATCTGGGACAAGCAACTCTGAGATAACTTTCCTGCTTGATATGACACCAATCTTTTTAAATACAGGGTCAATAAATATCTTGTGAACCTGAAATTACTTCAACCTTATACTTAGAGTTACCCCTCGGCTCTGGTTAGGATGATTCTGAGTAAAAACAGAAGGATATTGGGCTCTTTTTTGCCTTTTTAGTTTAGTTCAGTTCAATATTGAGCAAGAACATAAGCAAGAAAATGCAGAGCAAGATTGTTCCTGATATTTTAGAAATACAATACAATTACTTGAACATAGACGTCATTTTTCATAGCAAGCGTAAACACACACAAATAGGTGAATGTGTGCGTGTGTATGTGTGAGAGAGAGAGAGAGAGAAAACTTTTTCACCATTTAACACTAAACATTAAAAAACTTTTCCAGTTTTCTTGTGTCACTTAAGTCTCTTATTTCCCAATATCTGTTGATGTAATTTTCTTCGGTGTTCTTTCTCTCTGTTATACGTATACATTCTCATTATGGTAAAATGTATGAATTTTCTCTTGTCGGGATCATCAGCTGTTTTCTGTGTAACCGTTTCGGGTATTTTAAAAACAAAACAATCATATTAACATGCCCCTCAGTAGTGTTTATCAAACACCACCTCCCTTGATCTATGTATCTTATCAAAACAACATGCTTACAAAACAGTTATATTAATATAGCACCCCATTTGTGTATATATAGATCAACATAAATTAAATATACTCCTGCAATTTAAGCCATGACATCTATATCATTAATTAAATTACAGTAAAATACAATTAAATATGATTACTTAAATAATTATGGACGAGTGAAAGTCAAAAGAAAATCTCAGTATCCTAAATTGAGTATTAAATTTAAATACAGCTGGGGAGGTTATGTCCGATCAACACAGCCAGGTGATGCCATAGTTTAATGCCTGTGCTGTTTTGAATCCCCGAAACAGGTCCATGGCAAAACTGCTGAGGATCCCCACGATAATATTCAACGTACAGCATTAAAATCCAACTTTAAACAACAATTATCAAAATCACTTCTGTGTATAACACAAAATATCTGAACAGGATACATTAACCGGGATCGGAGAGAAACTTGAACGATGTGATATCGTGAGACAATTTGACGAACCGTTTGTATTAAAACGATTTATATCAAACTAATTTTCTTGTGCTCAAGTGCAACGGTGGGCACATACACACGTCCGTATGTGTGCAAATACAATAGTGAATGAGAAGACTCGGAAGTAAAAATAGGGAGACATCATCTGTTGATTAATTAATTCATAAATGTGTGAATTAGTATGCTATACATGTTTCGGGAGGGGTTCCTCTTCTTCAGTAGCATGTGCGTACCTTTCAGTGGTTAAAAGGTTTCCGTAGAAGACAAGTTTTGTATCAGATATTTTGCTTTAAAGCAAAAATGGAAATCAAGGAAATGGATTCTTTTTGGTTCATGACAGAGACTCAAGACTGTAATCTGTCTGTGGTGAAATCTACCTTGGTAGGCTTTGGATACCTTGTAGGAAGTAGCAGCAGCGGGTCATGGGTGTTATACATGTTGTACCGCTTTGAGGGGCATTGGTTGTCATATATATATATATATATATATATATATATATATATATGTCATCCCTTTATATTCACAGTACAGTCTTGAATAGTTTAATAGGGATTCCGGAGAGAGAATTGCTGAATAACCCCAGAGCTGCATCATAGGAAATATACTGTGCAATATAAACGGAACGCTAAATGTTCAGGAAACCATGCCTTGTAATAATATTTGTGATTAATTTAGTTATAAACTGAGTTTATATCGTTTATATATGTGGATTAAACACGTGGAATCGTTAGTTGAGGTGTTTTTCCAATTAATCATCATTATCATCAATCTTTTAACGTCCATTGTTGGACATAGACCTTCCCCAGGATTTGCCACACCTATATTGTGGGCGTCGCAGAGCCAATACTTTCCAAGATTGTTTAGTTCGTCTCTCCATCTTGTATTCCGTCAGCTTCGGTTCTGAAAGTTATCTCTGGTCATCCACGTTGTAAGTCGCTATGTCCATTGGTTGTTTGCTTTTCTTGCAACATGACCAGCCCATTGCCATTTGAGTTTTCTTGAAGATTCTATGACTCTTGTTTTCTCCTTGATATATTGTGCTGTCTTGTGATCTCTCCGTGCGAGGTTGAGCATGAATCTCTCATGTGCACTTTGCATGGTTTTCAATTTTCGGGTCAGTGTCTTGGTCAGATTCCAAGTTTCTGTTCAATAGGTTACTATCAGGAGGATGCATTGGTTGCCTCCCCTTCTTTTCAGGACTACTGGTATTTTTTGTTTTGTTTTTGAAGGTTGAGCCTCCTCTACCGAAGGCTTGCCATCCTAGAATGATTCTTCACTTTTTCGATTCGCTGTGCTGTAAACAAATCTATTCATTTTTCTGTAGATGAAATATTATGAATAATTATCAAAAATTGTCTTTCTTTTGAAGTTACTGTTTACCTTAAATTTAATATTTTGTTTGATTTTTATCGCAACTTTCCTCATATGGAGCACAATCTTAAAAAAAGGCAACAACAAAAAACCGGCCGACAGTCAGACCGACTGGAAAGTGTCTAATAGAGATGTATGGACACATCTATAAGATATGAATATATAGTTAACGAAAGCAGAACTTTCATAAAACTACAGTGCCATGACTATTGGCAATTGTTTTTTTTTTATGCTTCTATTTACATTCATCTCAATATTCTTGTTGTCTTTTTCAAAGATTGTACCCTGGGGGAGGAAAGTTGCGATAAAAATTAACAATAATATTAAATTGAATATAAATAGCAGCATAAAGAGGGAAACAATCGCAAATATTCACTGCAATGTAATTTAAAAAGGTTACACTTTTCTTGATAGACTGTATACGTATATTTTTATAGGAGTGTCCACACATCTCTATTAGACACTTTCTAGTCATTGTGTCTGCCTGGCGGCCGGTCAGTCCCACCTATGTTAAACAAAGAAAATAGGAAGGGAAAAAGAAGTGATGTCATGAAAGGCATGACGTCATCAACTCTATGGCATAATAATAGAATGGACGAGTTCCGGCTTTTTGTATTAAAAAAAAAACACCATTTACGATTTTTATTAAAAATGATACTCTCGGAATATTTCCACGTTGCAATATTTTGCAAGTATGAGAATCAGTCGACTTCTGCAGCAATTACCACCAGGGGAGGTAGACGCATCTTTGAACTTATGGTTCTTGTTTTAGTAGCATCTACTTTTAAAACATACTTTAAAACGTATAGCAATAATTTTGAATATCTTTGAACGTTGAAATTTGGTCATAACTGCAAATCACCAGAAAAAAATGAAGTCTAATTTTTTTAAAATTTAAAACTGTTACTGCATGATTTATTATTGACATTTATTTGTTTATTTATTTATTTATTTATTTATTTATTTGAACCTGTACAATTTAGGAATTGTGAAGTGTTTACATATTGTTTATGGTATAGTATATATGGTTTTGAGGGAGCGAAAATCATTCAGGGATTTTCGTATTCGCAGTTCCCTAATGCCCCTAACCTCTGTGTGTATTAATCCGATACATTGGACATTATAATGAGAAAATTTCTGATGAAGATTCAAATAATGACTACATGTCCAGATGCAGACTCATTGATATGATCCTGAATATATGAATGTGTATTTCATATATATATATATATATATATGTGTGTGTATGTATATGTAACAAAAATCAAATTCAATATCTTGTGTATAATACAAAATATCTGAACATGGTACATTACATAGGATCGCAGAGAAACCAACTTGCACGACGAGACATCGTAGGACTGTTTGTATTAACAGAAAAAAAGAAGTCCGTAAAGTATATATATATATATATATATGTCTGTGTCTGTGTGAGGTGTATTTCCTGGTAAGGTAGGTATCTTATGTATTTATCTTATCTACCTATGTTTCTCCCTGTCATAACAACTGTTTAACGCAGAAGATTGGACGTAAGCCAAGTGTCGACAAAGGTACTTCTATCACAGTCAGCTGATGATTGCTCAAGAAATGCGATATCCAAATGTTTGACAGCCTATTCGTTTCAAGCAACCTCATCGGCGAGCAGAGCACTAAAGATCTCTGGAAGTCACCTTCAGCAATACTCACCTCGAAAGACATTCAACACCTCAAACAGATCGGCTTCTTTTTACTGAAACCAATTCATTTCTTTGATAGCTGCACCACATCGTGTTTATCGTTCGACTCACCAATTATATATCGGAACAAAATGATTAGATATGCAGAGAATGGGAACGCCTCACCAGGGCTGGAAGTTCATGCCTGCCAAGTCAATTATTACGGAACCAATGTACCCATCCCGTCAGAAAAAAAACTGCGATATGAAATTGGTATAAGAAACCGTCAACCAAAAATGTCAACATCAATTTCTTCAGTTTTTAAGTTAGTCTGGATGACTATGTATATATCACGATTATAAGCCACGCCAACGATACAACAGGGCTGAAAACATAAGCATGTACTCCTCACGTCTAGAAAAACGTTTTTGTTTTGTTTTGTTTTTTTAATACTCTCTCAAAATAGTTTTTAACTGGTGGTTGGAGTCAATTTGCAATGTAAGTTTCCGCTAAATTAACGCCTTACATCGTGCTCCATGTTAACGCTTGTTTTTTTTCTCTTAAAATTAAAGACGTTTTTTGTGATCACACTCTGATAAAAGATAGGAGAAACAATTCGATAATTCCTTTTTTCCAATTGTTTAGTTGATCACCCCAAACGCAGTATGCTGACGGAAGACGTTGGTCAAGTTACGGTTTCTAGTGAGTGACTAACCATACTTGTGTTGTTGAGTCCTTACAAGGTTTTAACACGCGACAGATGAAAGGGTAAAGTTTTCATAGTCACGTATGTCAATATTGTCATACAAAACATTTATGAATTACAAAAATGTTTTTGTTCACTTCGTGTCATTTTTACGCTTGGTCTGCCGTGTACGTTGATTATATCTCTTATAATCATATAAAATCTGCAAATGAATGCGCATTATTAGAGAGGATCATATCATCTTTCTGAGATCTATACCATGATACCCGAGTCACTAAGTGTCCATCCAGGCTTTGGTATTTTGTACGTCTTACATCTTTGGAACGCGGTAACCATTTTCGGTCTTTCATACATGTACCAACCTGATCCCTCACGAGGTTTGCGGTTTTTTGTGTGTGTGTTAATAAGAAAGGTAGAGACAATTGCAGCTGAAGTTATTTCAGCTGATTTTCATATCATCTCATGGTTTGGCTTGGCGAACGAAGATTCAGAAGGATCTTTTTTCGTCTTTTGCAGGCCCATAGGTGCCCAACTACGTAAAAGATATTCATACATTCGATATGAAAGAGGAATGTTCTCGTACGGGAGAACCAAGAAAGAAATAGAAACATTTTATAGAAAATCATTAACCGCTTTTCAGTCCCTGCTATCAGCAAGGATTAAAATAATGGAATTGAGCAGCTTACTTCATGGTATATCTATCTTTACTCATATCCATCACTCTTTATATCTACCTGTCTGTTCGTATCTGTCAGTTTTTCTATATGTATATTACTGCATCTATTACTTAGCTTATTGTGTCTATCTATGTATCTGTCTATTCATCCTTACTCTGTATACCTATATCTATTTCAATCTGTTCATACCTATCTTTCTCACGGTTCAAAATCCCTCTAGTCCTAAAAAGAGGGGTATACAACCAATGTATCCTACCGATGGTCACCTATGGAGCAAAAACATGGCACCTAACCAAAAGATAGACTCTCAACACTGAGAACCATGCAACATGCACGTGAGAGATTCATGCCCAGCCTCACATGGAGAGATCATAAGACAGCACAGTATGTCAGAGGAAAGACAGGAGTCCGAAACATCATGTAAATGGTTAGAAAACTCAAATGGCAATGGGCTTGATATGTTACAAGAAAGGCAAATAACCGCCGGACATCACGACTCAAAACGTGGATCCAGAGATCAGGTGCGAGGTTGTGGCTGACAGAAAGTAAGATGGCGTGACGAGTTAGATAAATTCAGAAAGTGCTGGCTCCGCGATGCCTATGATAGAGAGATGTAGCGAATCTTGGGGGAGGTCCATGTCCAACGACGGACACTAACAGGATGATGATGATCATCAGCCTGTTAGCCTCTACATCAGACTGAAGCGTTCTCGCTAATTCCATCAATTCATGTATGTATATCATATATCCCTGTGTAGGTATCCTAATCTTTTTCTACGTACCTATTTTGCATAGGTATATTTTTCTAAAAACATCGTTATTTATGTACTAAGCCATTGTAGTTGGGCACCTAATTAGGATTGAACATGTTATACTAGCCAATTGATCTGCATGACTATCGAGCTACGGGAGGCACCCAATAAATATTAATGCGTCTATCAATATATCGGCCTATTTGCTTAACTAACAGGAATCTTTGTCAGTTTATCCACTGTGGGAATAACAGCCTGCACACTCATTTCCTGTTATTAATTGTCCTAACATATACATGTACTTAAATACACGGCCGAAAATATCTCTTAAAAGGGTTACACTTTGTCCGCCCAAAACACTCCGCAGTTGCTTTTTGGGTCAAGTAAATATTAGCACCACTTTTCCTCTCAGCAATTCTGATCTTTATTGGTCCGTTTTGTACGTACTAATCTTCACTTGGTTCAATTGGTTGGTACTAATCTTGACTTGGTTCAATCGGGTTGTGTTAATATTTACTTGGGAAAGTTAAGCTATTACAAAATTTAAAAAGATCTTTGGTACATTTCTGTGCAAAATCGCTCAGGCCCCTGTTTAAAATAAGGTTTTAAAAGATAGATTTTAGTAAAGTTTTGTAAAATCTTATATTTGTGGGGTTTTATTCATCATACCTTTAATTGTTACCCTAATGGTGCTGACCTTACTTAGATTGCATTGGATGGTACCAATCTTTGCTTGGGTATATTGAGTGATATTAATCTTTACTCTTTTAAATTGAGTGATATTAATCTTTACTCTTTTAAATTAAGTGATATCAGTCTTTACTCTTTTAGATTGAATGATATCAATCTTTACTCATTTAGATTGAGTGATTTTAATCAGTACTCTTTTATTTTGAGTGATATCAATCTTTACTAGTTATGCCGAGTAGTATTAATCTTTACTCTATTATATTGAGTTGTATTGATGTTTCCTTGGTTATATTGAGTTGTATTGATCTTTGCTTGGTTATATCGAGTGATACTGATCCTAACTCGGTTATGCTGTGTTATACTAATCTTTTTACTTTATCCCGATACCTTCTATCTTGCATAACTGGATATTTTGTCCGTATAAATTTCACATCTGCATAATGTTTTGTTTTTTTATGTAAGGGTTATTTTTATTAGCCCCCATCTTTCTTCGCTGACTAGAGACACATTTCGTTGTGTTAGGTCGGGGTCAATTTGTAACAGCAAAATGATTATTGAGAATCAAAGCATTTCAACCTTTTTCAGTCTTGTACATATTTTCGTTGGTTTCCAGATCAGTCAAGTAGGTGGGTTTTTTTGCATTTTTTTCCGAAGAGGAAGCTAATGCTATCAAAAGTTTGAAACAAAAAAACTTAAGAAATATAGAACATTCTTTGAGAAAATGAAAATGTAATTTAATCTTTTTTTTAGTCAGCTTGCAGTCATTTTTTTCATCATCCTTTGTTGTATTTTTCCTTCCTTTTTTCTTCCCTCTATTTATACTCTCTTTTTTTCCTTCTGTTCTTCTTCCTCACTTTCTTTCTTTCCCCTCAACTCATCCCCTTTCCTCTATTTGTATCCTTCCATTGATCACCCCTCAATTTATTTCTTCCTTTCAAGAAAAAAAGAAAAAGGTATATAGCGTAATTCACTTTTCTGAACTTTTGGAGACAATCTCACTTTTGGTAGAATGATTTTTGCTCCCTTAGCCTCAACGAGACGTTAACGAGAATTTATTTGTTGACTTCTTTTTCACTCGAATAATCAGAATGTGTCAATGAAGACAAGGTTCAAAAATAACTCGTTATGTCTGTTCCTCGAGTTTATAACATTTGGCTACCGTGCATCTGGTACACGTTGGTGCAAAATTAATTGCGTTTTTTCACCAACATTATAACAGTACATTTCAGCTTAGAATAAAAAGTTATTCATCGAAATAAGAACCCCCAGAATCTACACATTCTTGCAAAATATATTTATGTCCCTATATTTGAGAAGTACAGAAATATGCAGTCCTGGAACTCTTTAATTCCCTTCAGTCGTTTCAAACTGCTGCTAGGTTGTTGAAGACCTCCTCTCGCGGGACGTGGTCGAAATGCGCGAAAAAATGGTCGAAATGCGTGGAAAAATGGTATTCAGTCGGAGAGACGTCTGGTGAGTAACGTGGGTAGTTTTTCTGCATAATTTGTTCAGTTTCTGCATTCATTTGCATGACGTGCAAGCTTTTTGCTTTCCATTCATGGCTATTCGCCCGGCATTCCTTGCTTTTTGCTTTTCTAATTAGGCACAAATGTCGAAGAGCTGTTGAATGGTTACGTTCAGTACCTCTGCAACTTTTCGAGTCGTTTTACGTGGTTTCGCTCCACAATGGCCCTTTATTGTATGGCTCCAATCACAGACAGTCGTCCACGTCTTCAATATTTTCGTCTCTGTTTCGAGATTATTGAAACCAATGTTGAGTTGTACGTTCGCGAATACTTGGTTGATATTACGAGCGGCTTCCACTGCTTTACATCCGACTTTGAAGTTTTACAACAAAATCACTTTTTTTTAAAAAACTTTTTCCTTCTTCTATTTGACAACCTAAAAAAAAAAAGCCGGAATAATTAATGAGAAAACGTTCAGCTTAAATAAATAGAGGGAAAACATGCTTTGAAATGGTATATTCCACGAACATAGTTAAATAATACAAAATAAGCATCATAGTTTGAAATAACAAAAACTACAACCTAATTGTAACTGGGGCAGCTCCTGTTCCAAAGGTGCTTATTTAGAAGGGGCTGGATTTTATGGTAGGTAGAGCGGCCTGTCATATGGTAGTCGCGTAAAATGATATTCCGTTCATTATGCAGAACAACGACTTCGAAGTATTCCCATTACTTCTCTCCAGTGTTACCAATAAAGATATTTTATGCCTAAATTTAGATCTATAAAGTTTCATATAAAGGATCATTTGTCTGAAATTTCTATTTCTATTAATTAGATTTCTTGAGGACCACTGATCCTCCTCCCTCCCCAAATGATTTCAAATTTGACGCTGCACTTCATTATGTCCTGACTAATACATCTGGCTAATGTCAACTTCGTACAATGGTCAGTTGTCAAATCATTGCAGTGTATGAACACACACACACACACACACACGTCCAGACAGAACTGAAACTCAAAACCACAGAGAGACTCTTTAGGTTGGCTCTACTAATCTAATATTGTCTTGTCTGGGATGCTCATCGTAGTACACATAATATTATTTTGATTTTTTTTTCTAAAAGAAGCGTTGTCAGCCATTATTAAATTTTCACGAGTATTTCTTTCTCCTTAATTTTCTCTTTCTGCCCTTCCTCCTTTTACCCCCTCGGTCTCTTTCTTTCACTCTCATTTATACTTTCTTTTTAAAATTCTCTCTCTCTAACTCTCTTTTGTCAATCCCTTGTCCAAGATGGAGCTTTTTTCTTCTCGTAACTATAAAAAGAATAATCCTAATTCAGGGGAGTAAATCCTTCACCGTTTGTCCGTTCCGTCACGTTAAACCACTGATATATGGAATTCACACATCCCTAACATGATTTGAAACCACAACCAAGTGATTGGTAGGCAGCTGTCTTGCCAATTGAGCCAAACTAACAAGTCTTACAAATTTACAAAAATTCGTGTCAGAAATAAACAAGGACCCATTTCATTCTAGTTAATACATCTATACTAAAACAATATATTTTTATTTATTGTACATTGAATACAAAAGTTGCATTTATCAACTTCAGTCGGAATTAAAGAAGACATGGAATTTGGCCCTGCAGCAAGCAAACTTGTCTGTCTTTTCTCTTTTGTTCTTTTCCTTTTTCAAGTTTATAACAGATGACAACCGTGGATGTTGGGAATGAAATATCTTCACTGAACTCTTTACCGTTGCCTTGTTTCAAATTACCACGGGGCAAAGCATTTGTAAGCCCCCTTCTGGCATGTGAAATGGCTATAGAAAAAAGAAAGTATTTAATTGAAGATTTTAGGCATGTGAAATATACTCGTGTTATATTTTCTAAACAGTACATCACTATCACGCACAAGGTAGACTTTATCTACCAATTTCAGTTCTTGTCTATCTCAATTTCTTTCATGCGCACACACGCAAACGTTATCTACCTAAACATATTTCTAACCCCATTCGCACCTTTATCTCAGATTGCATCTATCTATCTCTCTCATATTGCATCTATCTATCTATCTCGGATTGCATCTATCTTTGCGTGTAACTCTGTCTTCGTATCTATCTAGTATTCAACACGGATACTACACTCTGATCCCTATTTATTCACTTCCTTCCGAGAGCAAGATATGATATATATGTGTGTGTGTGTGTGTGTGTGTGTGTGTGTGTGTGTGTGTGTGTGCATGATGAGCAAATCAGATTCTCTACTGTATTTTGGTGAACCTAAAAAAATCTCTGTCCCTCCGTATTTCCAATAAGTGCATATTTCAATCTCGTTTCTCTGAGAAAAGAATCAGAGACGAAGATGCCTCCCAGCCAAATTCCTTGCTCTGTAATCCATTACGTTTCCATTTTGAATCCGGGGAGACACTTGTAAACGTCCTTCTCGCGTTTCCAATTAGTTTTGAGATCCGGTAAATAAACGTGCCATATCTCTGTAGCCATTGGGTCTTTGGTAGAACGTGTGCAGACAGGCCATTGCCCGCTACAAATGGTCTTGAAAATCGTGTACTTGTCTGCCTTAGGAATTGTCATGCTTATGGATCGTTGTAGATTCAAATTTCGTTCAGACACGGCTTATTTCTAGAGGTAAGTACATATACAGGGTGTCCGTAAAGCAAGTCTGTCTCTAGAGAGGTAAGGAGACCCCCCACCTCTATCATGAGAAACATTTGTAGTGCACTTCCCCTTCAGCTACATGAGATAAATCATTTTAATGTGATACTTTTTTTGGCATAAGAATTTTAACAATATATTGCTAGCGCTTGAAACATCTTCACGTTTCTTTGACCAGCTAAAATAACGTGAGCGTGTTAACTATTTCAGTCATAATTTTGCATGATTTTAACCATTTTAAGAGAGTATTGGAGTTTGGGGCCTATTTCTTTTTTAAACTTGGCTTTTATAGCAGCACTAAGCCTCTTCATTCTCGGCCCCTCCGGGCTGAATGGATAGCCGTCTCCTCGCTGTACCCTGGCTATAGGCTTGCCGAATAGTGACCATCTATTTTGGAATGAGGAATATTTTTTAGCCATTGTTACATTGGTATAGATCTCTCACAATATCCATATCTAACTACATTTGGAGAAACTTCTGTGTGTATGAATCACGATTACTCAACAACTGGCCATTTTTAATATTCATCATTATCAACCTCTTAGCGTCTGTCGTTGGACATTGACTTCTGTATAATGAGTGTCGCGTAGCGATTACTTTCTGAATTTGTCTAGTCTCATATTTCGCCAGCTGCGTTTTTACTTATGATCTCTACGGAGCCAGTGGTTGCCTGACATTCTTACAACATGGCCAGGTTTCAGGTTTCAGGTCCATAGGTGACTATCGGGAGGGAGAATGCTTTGGTTGTACATACTTTTCAGGAATGAGGGAATTTTTCTTGAGCTTGCTCTAACGAAAGCTTGTCAATCAAGAGTGATTCTATACTTGATTTCTTCTTCTTTTGATCGATTTATTTGAAAACATTTTACAAAATTCCGAAAGTAAGGATAAAGTTAGCGTAAAGATTGTTTCAAGTTTATTATTTGTTGTTTTTTTGTTTTTGTTTGGTGAATTGTTACTTTTAATTGTGGGATAATTAAAATCTTGGGAGCTGCAATTAGTGTAACGGTAACGGCGTGGACAATGAAATCGGCGACCTGACTTCAACTCTGGTCGTGACAGATTATATTTATTTCGTACAGATGCATTGGGAATGTCATGAATCGGCCCCTTTTTTCCCTGCCCCAGCAATGGATAAAATAGCAAGACAGATTGGACTTTCAAGCCTTGGAGAGGCAACCAGTCTAGGAGATGGACAATTCTGATTCTGGAGTCCTCTTAATTTGACGTCCTTCCGGTGGATCCTGGAGACAAGCTGATGTCTACTGCTCTCTGCTTCCCTCTGGACTACATCGACGAGGCCTAGAGGGGAGTTCCTGGATCTCCACATGTTTCGTCCAGGCATGCGCCCGGGAACGGAAAATCCATTGTTGCTCCATTGTCTGTAGAGTAAGAACAGAGACCATTATTTTATTTTTCAAAATTTGAACTAGCATCCTTTTTATTGTAACCTCAAGAGAAGAGCCATTAATCCAAATTTCGTTCAAACAATTGAATCTGTTCTTCGCATCCTTGATGTTGTCGACACAAAAGCAAAGGTGATTCCATATTTTATTCTCCTATCGGATAGGATTTATGATATCTCCTTCAGAGAAGAGAATCGTTGTATCAAATTATGTGATAGCCAGGAAGAGGTGGGGGGTGATCAATTCTCTTGAAGAACATGTACTTCCTTGGCACCACCGTTCCAACGCCAAATCAATAAAATATTAATACTGGCTTCAGTTGCAGATCTCCTCACATCGAGGTGTGAAGCCGTGAGGAAATCTCAAAGCAGGAAATATCGATATGTCGATTATAAATCAATAATCTGAAGTAGAGAAAGGAAGATGACAACGAATGTTGACGATGCTTGCAGTTGTGGGTGTCCTATTATGTTAATTTAGACATCGTATGATCAGTAGTGGATTACCCATTAGGCTGAGAGGGCTTATGCTTAGGAACCCTTAAGGGATGGGACCCAAGAGAAAAATGGTTTAATTAAGTGGACATAAATGTTTTGAGTGTATACGTGAATATTCTGGATTTTAGTACTTTTTTTCGTATATTAGAAACTGTCAACTAGAGCTGTCAACATAAGTTTCTTCAGTTTTTAAACTGGTCAGGCTGGCTATGTACATGTATATATCATGCGTACAGGCCGCACCGATGGAGGTAAGGGGCTGAAAATTTGAACGTCACTTATCAACAGAAAAAAAACGATTTTCATCTCCCCCACGCCCCCCAATAAAATTTTTGTGGGGCTATTCGAGGTTGATTTATGCTAAATTGATCACTTGGTTTGTGTCTTGTGACATTGGCACTTGTGTTTGGTTTTAAAGTTCTTTGTTTTTGTCTTCAGTGACCACTGTCCAGCAAAAGGCGAGAAGTAATTCATTCATTAATCACACTTTTCCCGTTTGTTTTAATTCATCAGCTGCCATAAGACTTTGGTCACAGGACGGTTTCCAATGAATGACTAACCAGACCTGTGTTTTATTTCGTGCCTGGAATAGAATTAGAATTACCACTTTGTTTTCTAATTAGGCTCCAAACACATAACAATCAGAAGTCATTCTTTTATGGCTAGAGCTGAAACATCAACTGGTGACATAATGACGTCGTCATGGTAAACGAAATATGATTCGATTTGTTGATTCAAATGTTGTTATCCAGACTTTTGTAAACGAAAAAAGAGAATGTCGAGTGTGTGTTTTATTCGTAACAAGTTAAAAAATGAAAAATAAATCTTTGAGAGGACTATAATTGATTCGTATAAATTTACGATGTTTTACATGTTATACATTGTACACGGCACAACGATGGGAGTTTTGTAACTTGGCAACGTCACTTTATTCCATTCATCGAAGGGTAGGGCAGCTTGGAGGGTCAGGGGTAACCTCTCTAAAACCCAGGCGCCAAAGGGTAGATCATCCGTGACAGCATGATATTTCACTATTGGCATCAAATCGATTTCTGATGTCGACGAAATGGATGACACAGCCTGGTGTGATTAGACCAATTAGCTTTCTAAGTGATCTACGGAACATCTGCCATTGGCCCAAGAGCTAATTCATGTGAATATCGGAATCCTTTCTATAAGGTGGGGGGGGGGAGTAAAAGGCTTGATTTGCCAGAAATTCACTACGTTTTACCCGAATGGGGGCTGGGGTGCGCACCCTCCTATCTCCTGTCTCATACCCATACATGCTAATCGATGTGTTCTAAACGAGTGCTCCTCGTAATCCTTTGAATAATGTACCCCTATTCAATTCATTTATTTATCTTATTTTATTTCATTTTTTTTATAAAATGTACTTGATAGAAAGAGATACTTATTTAAAGAGTATTGAACAACATTTGAAGACAACATTTCAAATGTTTTGCATCTATCACTAAATTCATGGCAAACCAATTTTTCGAAAACACCGAATGAGACGTCATCGTATTTGCATTGAGCCGAATCTTTTTGATAAATTGTATTTACAATTTAGTGAAAAACCTGGACGAGTATTTCAATGAATTTTTATCTAAATCTTCTCGCTGTATAATTCAATTTTTACCTCTGAATTAAGTGCATCGACAGGAAAGCATGTAACTAGATCTAAATGCTTTTTTTTTTCATCACTAGTCTGCAGACAATTTATTTTTGTGCTTACATATTTGGTTCTATAGTTAGAGCTCATGATTACGGACAACAGCTTGAGGGTCTGATATTTGAAATACTCATTAGATAAGTCTCCGACTATTTGTTCAGCATAATCAATAGTTTTATTACCAGACAATGATCACATCTGCAATGGAGAAAAATTATGATAAGTACAATGGATTATTACGTTATCATTACTTTATTAAGAATTGGATATATGATCCGATAGAAATAATTATATTTGCGTTATATTACTTAGAAACTTATTAGAAATGGCCTCCCGCTGATACACGGTGAATGTATTGTTTATTTGATGGCTTGCTTCACTTTCCACGGAGTGACTTTTCTGAAATCTTCGAATTGGTTATTCATGGCTTGTATGTGTTGATCATTGTTCTGTGTTTCTTGTTTAGAAAAATAGAGGTAGAACTTTTGTCTACGTCAAACAATTCTCTCCTTATCCATTGTAAGGTCTCCATTTTCCTCGAGCACACTTGTTATTTGCCTTCTTCCTGTACTGAGTCTTTTTTTTAAACAGTTGTGAAGGCTTTACCTTTTCGAAGAATACTTTCGATGACTGCCATCGTGTATCTTCTTTGTCTTCTCTACGACTTATTTTCTGAAGTTTTGTTCGGCTCGGCTGCTTCAATCTTTCCTTTTTGTTGTAGTCGGAGATTTATGATTTCTGCGTTTACTGATGGTGGTTTGTTTGCTCTTGAACTCGTCATCGTCATCGTCATCATCATCATCAGTTTTTTATCGTTCGTCGTTGGACATAGACCTTTCCCAGGATCAGCCACATTTCATGGGCATTGCAGAGCCACTATTTTCTGAATTTGTTCAGTTCATCTCCCCATCTTGTATTTTGTCGGCCTCGGTTTCGTATGTAATCTCTAGGGATCCATGTTGTGAGTCGTGATGTCTATCGGTTGTCTGTCATTCTTGCAACATGGCCTGCCCGTTGATATTCAAGTTTCCTTATAGATTCTATGATGTCTCTGACTCCCGTTTTTTCCTTATATACTGTGCTGTCTTTTGATCTCTCCAAGTTGAGCATTAGAGAGGTTATGTAGCAGTTGATCTCATTTATGTTCACGTCTATTTCGTGTAGGAGTTCATATCCGTTTTCAAGTTCGAACTTGAAGGAACGAGTGATCTGCTTTTGTAGGCAAAGTGGTTGTTGTTCGGCGCAGAGCATTTTCCAGCATTCTTTCTTGGCTTTAATTTGCATCTTATCGTTCTGTGATCGCTTCGTACATTAACTTAATTTAAAACCTTAATATCTTTTGACAGCATCATTCCTGTCTACCAGGATGGGGTCAATTTCGTTTTTTGTTTCGTTTCCAAGTCTGTCGAAAGTGTGCTGACGTTGTAGGTGCCAATGTATAGGAATGTTCGCTTAGTGATGTTTTTGGTGTGGGTAATCGCCCTTTGAACTCATTACCCCTACCCAAGTCAAGCGATGTCGCTGACCCTTCTTAAACTGCTGACCTAGTAGGAACTGTTTATTGTTGGTATTGTATTTGGGTAGTCGCTCATGAATCACATTACTCCTCCTAAGCAAGTGATGTGGCTGGACCTTTTAAATCTGTTGAACGAGCAAGAACGGTATATTTATATATGGTGAGTGTTTGGCCTTGCCCTGCTACGCTGGCATTACGTGTTGTAAGGGGGTCTGGTGGTTTGTTTAACTGATGTCAATGAGAGTAGCCTAAGAGCTCCACCAGCCCTTAGCAACCAACTTATCCCCCTTTGGTAATGGGAGATATGGATGCGTGCCGTACTGTAGAGGATAATAGATGAAAGCTAAATGAGCGTTCATTGCAGACGTTACTTGCGGTATTATGACCGGTATTTTCTAATATGTAGCTAGTCTTCCACTCCCTATTTACACGTGTACGTATCAATGTTTTAGATCAAGTACATAATGTGTGTATACTGAAGACGATGTCTAGGATAGACTACTAAATCTGAGGGTCGATACTTCACTCGTTCTTGCTGTCTGAAGGCGTCGGGTATTGATGGCTTATCTGATTTCAACATGGGTTCAAAGAGAACTGACTCAAGGAGCTGGCAACACATGCAGTCGCTGAGGGCGCCAAGTGCCTAGGGGTGTCTGTCTAGTGTCTGAAACAGTAGGATTTCCCAAATACAAAGGTATGAATGAAAAATTGAATAAGTTAAACAAAATAAAAAAAGTCAAAAGACGAAAATTTTTCAGGAATATCTGACGGTTAAATACTTCCTGTTTTGATAAAACAATTGGCAACGGAAAATCTCATTTCATTCTTATACATTTATTTTTCTCACTGTAAACACAAATAGATAAGATAATCCTATACATTGGTGGGCGCTGGAGTTCAGCTCGCTCGGAGGCCTTAGGGCTGACCTGGGATTCAGTCGCACCTAGATAATCTATTCGGTGCATGTTTGGGAGCAGAATGACGTAATAACCTTTCCCAAGGTGACCCGTGCAAACAAAAACGAACGACAGGGAAAAATAGGGAGAAAGTGAGAATGGTGGGATCAACAGAGAGAGAGAAAAGGGTATATACGAGAGAGAGGGGGAGAGAGAGAGAATGGTGCCGTTGGCGTTACTTGATGTTTTCTAGTTCTATTTATTTACTTAAATATTATCCCGAGATATGAACGCACGAACTGACCGATATGAAAATCGGTATCTGATGAAAAGAAGTCAGAGAGAAAATTGGAGAAATGATAGAGAAAGAGAACCAAGAAATGAATCCGATGTAGGGGAGGAAAACTTCAGCGTTTTATAGGGAGACTGGGTCGCCGTGGTTTAGCCTCTATAGCCAGAGGCGAGAGATCATCAAATAACTGAAAGTATAATACAATAATTAAGAGTTATACTCCTTTCTAGGTGTTATAGCTGTGAGTCTACATTAGTGTCTTTACAATTGTATACTGCAGCACGACCCACTTATTGTCGTCTGAGTTATGTTTTCTACGTACATCTCTTCTCTCCCTTAGTGATCCAATATAGTGTGCTGTTTTGTGATCTATTCATGTGAGCTTGCGCCTGATCCTCACCTACGCACGCTGCAAGGTTCTCAGTTTGAAGGTCTATCTCTTTGTTAGGTTCTTTGTTTCAGCCCCATAGGTGATTATCGGGAGAATGCATCGGTTGTATACTTTTCTTTTAAAAACTAACAGGATTTTCTTGTTATTGAAGGTTGAACTTGCTCTACCGGAGGCTTGTCAACCTACGTTGATTATTCACTTGATATTTTGTTTCTCGTTTTGATAATTTCATAGAGATTCGCTGTCCTAGGTATATGTAGTGGTCTACTTTTCCCAGTTCTGCGTTTTCCATTTTAATCGTTACACCTTTGTCCTCGACATGTTTGTTGTACATGACATTTGTTTCGCTGAAGTTCGTGTGAAAATCAATTCTCTTGCTTTTTTTCATTCAGTTCGTATATTATTATTTAGAGATCATGGAGGCACATTAGTGTGCTGTAACTATCTCTCAACTGTGCTGCGATTTTTTTTTCTCTCAAATTTGCAAATGTATATTCACAGCCTTGAACCTTTTGAGTACGGCTATTATGTATGTCCTGCTCCCACCACCAAGTTGCCAATCTAGTGGATCTATCCCTAGATTTTATGAGATATCAACTTTTTTAGCCACAGATGAAAAGAAATGTGGTGATTAGTGTGGATGGCTAATATAGAAATTTCGATCATTAACTACTTGAATGTTTTGGACCAATTCATTTCGTCTTTATAGTTGGTGTGCTGTCTTATGATAAAGTTTGAGAACCAACGTTTCAAAGTATTGAACTGGAAATTGAAAGTTTTGTGACTCAGTCTATATAGCAAAAGAGAAATGGGATTTGAATTTACGCGTTTAATAACAGCGAATAAAAGACGAATGTTACTTGATTAAAATGACTGAATTAACGAACTACTGTGTCCTGTCATATCTGACTTGATACACATGTATGTGTAAGTATATACAGTTTATCCATTGTAGATATTCAGTGAACTTTACTCAATGTGGCACAGGGTCACAGTACTACAGTACAATGAAAAAGGCTGGTGAGTCTATTTTCCGTAAAAATCAAGCTGAATTTAGAAAACTCCAGATTCCATTGACAAAATCAGGCGAGTCCATTGTATTGGATCTGTCTTTGTCATTGGAAATTTGTATAATTGGCCCACTTTACAGCATTAATCAAAGTACGTAGTGAGTGAAGTTTTCTTCTCAGTTTCACCCCCAAAGGACTTACCAGCTTCTGTCATGGGACAGCAGAGAAGAGTTGCCTCTTGTAAGGAGGCTTGTCTTCAGCAGCAACTCCATTTGATTAATTTTTACTCTTGCAAACGAAATCGGAGAGGTATATTCTTACCCCGTGTCTTCCCTTCTGTCATTCCGTCGCTCAGTTCACCCGATATCTCCAAAAGTTGTCAATCAATTTCAATGGGAATTTGTGGAAGGGTAGACCATGTGATTGAATTTTGGGGTGTATCCAAGGTTTTGTTTTAGATTGAGAGATGTTTTTTTCCCATTTGATCGTATATTTATGTATTTACCGATGTTTGGTCACGCGAAATCCCCCAAGAGTCCACAGTGAATTTGAATGAAACATTAAGGAAGGGTGGGTTGTGGCCTGAGTAAGAAGTGGATAAAATTTGGGTCAGACCCAGGATTTTTTATCGATTGAGTTAGTGTACATTGTTGGCAGGTGTATGTGCTTTTTGAGTGTCTTCTAATTTTTTCTGTAAGCGTACCTAGGTGCTCCCAAAATATAAATAGAAATCAGTAACTTCTTGATTGAGCCAACTCTGATATAAACAAAAGCATTTAAATTGACGGATAGTATTACTCCACTTATGCGATGGTGCTGTTTGTAGAGCAGTTCAGACTCACAGATTATTGCAAGTGGTCCCGGTCTTCGCTGGGGGCTATACAGCCGTATAATATCCTAGATTACTACAAGATACAAATCAGGAAGAAAAATAGGTCCAAGTGTGTATGGTGGATATTTCTTCCTTAACCCTTGCAGTGTTGATTTTAAGATACTGTCCGGTAATAGAGAGAACTATCGTTCCCCGGGGGTCATTTTTAATCCCATTGAAGCTTATCGCGAACTCGAACCCGAACCAAAAAATATGAAATTGCTGAACTTTTCCAATAAACAACGCACAGAGACAAATGAACGCATTTTCCCGAACAATGCAATAATGGCATTTAAACTCTGTTTTAAATCGATTTTCTCAGCTGTTTTGAGTTAGATTTACTTGAGACTTGATAGAAAGGTGTTCTTTGATAAGATACTTCTTTTTTTCAAAATCCTCTCCTATTCAGGGTCACGTGATCTGATAATAATGACAATGAAACTTTATAGTGGACGCCTCATTGAACTTTTGGTTCTTGTTCTTGTTTTTTGTGGGGGTTTTTTGTGTTTTTTTTTCAATTCTTTTCCCGATGTCTGCGTTTGGGTCCGTAATAGTTGTAAAATGGGGTTTATAAAAAATGAACTACGAGATCAAAAGCGTATCTAATGATTTTTCAAGGGGAACGGGGCCTCTTATTTGCCGACAAAGTGGGCGTGATGATCTAATAAATGAGGGGATTTGCCGACAGAAAGAGTATTGGTGGAATGTAGCATCTCCCAACTCAGCCCCCTTCCGGTACTCCCCATACATGGATCATCATTTCTGTCTATAACCAGGCTGAATCTTAAAATAGACACTTTGAGGAAAAAAAACAGGGTGGATTTTTTTCCGTCACCTATGCGCGTAAACCTATCCCTCCCCCCCAATGTAATATTGTGATACCCCCAAAAGGTGGGTGTGGTTTTCCAAAGAGCAAAGAGAATGGAATCGCAAAGACGGCATACCAGTTTTTCGACTGTTATTTACCTAACGTATAAAGATATATTGTTTTTTGTTCGTGTTTTGTTTTTTGTTTATTTGTTTGTTTTGGGGGGTTTTTTTGCTTTTTTTTTCGGGGAAAACAAAACAAAACATTCATTGGAATCTTCCAGGATGCATCTGATGGGCCCTGACCTTCTAAAGTAGAAGAGAAACCCGAACACAGCCCCATCATTCGAAAAAAATGTTGTGCTATTTAAAAGACTTGTGATTTCGATTCAGTAGACGCATCTCGCGTAGGGTTAAAAAGTGAAGAGAAACTTTTTTTCGCAAGTCTGAAGGCTCTTAAACTTTTTTCCTTGATAAATATTTAACCTTGGCTAGTTTATTCAATCTGATATTCGATTTCTGGTCATTTCCACAGTCTTTGTTCAGTTCCGTTCGAAAATCTAGACGATCATTGATTTTTTTTGAGAAATTAATCGAATTACCCATAGCCCCTCGCGTAACTGATGAACACCATGCTTACTAGATGTGAAACTGTGAAGGCATAATTTGAAATGCTCTAAATTCACATCCTAATGAACCCGAAGTAGGCTTTATAAGTCACTCAAGCTTTTACGCATTTTAGATATTATCAAATGAGGATGAATATCGAGACTGATAAAATGAAAATTTAGATTTATAAATCTATCATGTGAATAAAAATATAATTCAGACAACAGTGTCACTTTTTCTAGCGTCCGTCGTTAAACATAGACCTCTCCCCACATCACCCAAGATTCGCCAGACTTCTTAATTATTGGCGTTGCAGGGCCAATACTTTCTGAACTTGTCTAATTCGTCCCACATTTTTTGGCTGTTCACAATTCCGCATACGATCTCTGGGTGCCCACTTTGTGAGTCGTGATGTCCAGCTTTTTTTTCTGGTCTTTTTTCACAACAATTTTTTCCGTAAGAATATTGTCCTCAAATTCTTACTAGTTCATAATAAAACCAAGAAAAGCAAATTGGTCTTGACAACCGTTCGATTAAAACTGCCACGACATCAACGTGTTTTTGGCAGCATACCGTTTTGAAAGTGATCAATTAAAAAATGAATAATATGCTTCTCTCGCTTTTTGTTGGAGGGTGATCAATAAAAAACATTTTGAATTTTCAAAAACAAACGTGAACCCTGTCAGACACACAAAAATATCGATATACCCCCGCCTAAAATCTCATCGGGGGTATTTTTAGAAAACAAAACCCTTTTTCGTAGACAAGGGGTAGATGTTGGAATTTTGCCAGCCAGCCAGCATCACATAAAAACTGAGGAAACCTATGTTGACAGTTTTAGTCTGTGGTTTCTAATAAAGCAGAGAAGAGGTGTACTCCAACGGACGAAACTTGATCAGAAACGAGAAAGAGCAGTTAGATTCGATCAATTATTGTCTGAGATATTGAAATATTATAGAACTGAATATTTGTCATTACCTGGATGGAACTCTAGTAAGAGCTGAGGAACATGACTGGAGACTCAATTTCATAAGTTGTGTCAATGACACTTATTATCAGACTACATAAGAGAAGGGAAAGTTGGATTTCAATGTGATTGATACCTCAGACGTATTATATTATCATTGGCGTTTCCTCAAAGTCAAGGATGTTTCAAAGTGTCTTCATTGTATTGTTGAGAAGATGATGTAACTTTTTTGAGATTTGCAGACCGTCTTCATATCGATAATCTTACACTACTACAAGGTCAAAAGCAAAGGAGCTGCAAGTTAATTTCCAAAGCATTTAGGGCAATGGCACGACAATATTGAGACTATGAGAGGTCTATCCAAGTGCAAAAAGATGTCAGTCGTGTTCCACGTTGAAATCTTCTCGGTGAGAGGCAGTGCTTTTTTCAGATTTACTATTCGTTTTAAGGTAGTTAAACTTAGTCTTTACCCTTCTTTGTCATTACCCTTCTTTGTCATTACCCTTCTTTATCATTACCCTCCGTTCTCTCTACCCTTCGTTCTCTCTACCCTTCGTTCTCTTTACCCTTCGTTCTCTTTACCCTTCGTTCTCATTACCCTTCGTTCTCATTACCCTTCGTTCTCATTACCCTTCGTTCTCATTACCCTTCGTTCTCATTACCCTTCTTTCTCATTACCCTTCTTTCTCATTACCCTTCTTTCTCATTACCCTTCTTTCTCATTACCCTTCTTTCTCATTACCCTTCTTTCTATTTACCTATCTTTTTCATTACCCTCCTTTCTCTCTACCCTTCTTTTTCTCTACCCTCCTTTCTCTGTACCCTTCTTTTTCTCTACCCTTCTTTTTCTCTACCCTTCTTTTTCTCTACCCTTCTTTTTCTCTACCCTTCTTTTTCTCTACCCTTCTTTTTATCTACCCTTCTTTTTATCTACCCTTCTTTCTCATTAACTTTCTTTCTCTCCATTCTTCGTTCTCATTACCGTTCTTTCTCATTACCCTTCATCTCATTACCCTTCGTTCTCATTGCCGTTCTTTCTCATTACCCTTCTTTCTCTCTACCTTTCTTCCTCTTTACCCTTCTTTCTGATTACCCTCCTTTCTGATTACCCTTCTTTCTGATTACCCTTCTTTCTCTTTACCTTTCTTTCTCATTACCTTTCTTTCTGATTACCCTTCTTTCTCATTACCCTTCTTTCTCATTACCCTTCTTTCTCATTACCCTTCTTTCTCATTACCCTTCTTTCTCATTACCCTTCTTTCTCTTTACCCTACTTTTTCTTTACCCTTCTTTCTCATTACCCTTCTTTCTCATTACCCTTCTTTCTCATTACCCTTCTTTCTCATAACCCTTCTTTCTCATTACCCTTCTTACTCATTACCCTTCTTACTCATTACCCTTCTTACTCATTACCCTTCTTACTCATTACCCTTCGTTCTCATTACCCTTCGTTCTCATTACCCTTCTTTTCATTACCTTTCTTTTTCCTTAATATTCTTCCTCTCTACCATTCTTCCTCATTACCCTTCTTCCTCATTACCCTTCTTTCTCTCTACCTTTCTTTTTCATTACCCTCCTTTCTCTCTACCCTCCTTTCTCTCTACCCTCCTTTCTCTCTACCCTCCTTTCTCTCTACCCTCCTTTCTCTCTACCCTCCTTTCTCTCTACCCTCCTTTCTCTCTACCCTCCTTTCTCTCTACCCTCCTTTCTCTCTGCCCTTTTTTCTCTTTGCCCTTCTTTCTCTTTACCCTTCTCTCTCTACCTTTTTTCTCATTATCCTTCTTTCTCATACCCTTTGTTCTCTCTACCCTTCTTTTCCATTACCTTTCCTTCTCTTTACCCTCCTTCCTCTTTACCCTTCTTTCTCACTACCCTTCTTTCACTCTACCCTTTTTTTTCATAACCCTTCTTTCTCTTTACCCTTCTTTCTCTTTACCCATCTTTCTCTTTACCCTTCTTTCTCTTTACCCTTCTTTCTCTTTACCCTTCTTTCTCTTTACCCTTCTTTCTCTTTACCCTTCTTTCTCTTTACCCTTCTTTCTCTTTACCCTTCTTTCTCTTTACCCTTCTTTCTCTTTACCCTTCTTTCTCTTTACCCTTCTTTCTCATTACCCTTGTTTCATAGTACCCTTTTTTCTCATTACCCTTTTTTTCTCATTACCCTCCTTTCTCTCTACCCTTCCTTTTTTCCTTCTAAAGTGGCATCATATCTCCACAAGACTCTTAGGTTTCGACTTCAGTGTACTATCGTTCGGATTGTCTGAGTCCTTCCCTAGATTCCAGTTTTTCCAAGGTTCTTGCGTATGGATCCCAGTGCTCCGAACCCAATTAACACTACTGTCACTTCTGAACAGTTTGTTCAGCTCCCTGACTAGGTCCAGATACTTATCTAGTTTTTCACTCTATCTGATACGTCCTTTCTTTCCTTATTTACATCATTAGATCTGGTCTTCTGTCCTGGATTGGGTGATTGGTTTAAATCTAAAAGTCTCAAAAAACTTCATTATCCAAGGCAGATTCTGGTCTGTACATATACCATTGGTTTACATGATCAAACTTCAGTCACTTGCACACTGGATTGCCCTACCCATCCAGTCATCCTAGTTATATTCCATCTGGGCTATTTTGCAACACTCGCTTACGATACAGTTGACTTTATCATCTTTATTTCCACATAGTCTATACTTACTGTGTCATGCCTATCTTAAGTTATTATAGTTCTTATGGAGTTATCCTGGACCGCTTTTTCAGTTCCTCTCTTTAGGTTTCATTTGCGCAGCCACGCCCATATCACTGGATCTGCGATTCCTTCCGTTTATCGTCTAAAGTATACACGTGGCTGTCCCCCTCCCTTTTTTTTATTCTTGTTTTTGCATTCCTCAATTCTCTGGCCTTAGTTCCATTGCTGTTTCTGGTTGCTGAAATTGATATTTCTCTGCTCTTCCTCATGTAATCTTCCAGTCTTTCAATTGCAGACTCAACGCAATCCTCGATACTAATGATTCCTCTCCCTCCGTTTTCTTCTTACGTTAGTCTGTCGACATCGTCTTCCATGATGTGTGCGTTGTCATCAGGGTTTTTTTTTCTTGTTCTGTGATCCATCTTTCTGAGTCCCTCTTTTAAAAGTGTGTCCGTAGTATCGAACAATGGAAACAGCCCGGGTATTTACTCCTTTGATCAGGTTTCTGCTGCAGAGCAGAGTTCCAGTAGTTTCCTTGTTTCTCTCTGAGTTATTCTTTACTTACTTTTTTCTCTCAATCTTGTTCTGTTTGATTGTGTCTGCTTCAAAAACGCCCAGGTATTTGTAGTTTTCTCCTCTTTGACTGCTCTGATGGTCTCCTGGTTGAGTAATTCAATTCCTTCTGTTATTTCTCTTTCTCTCTCTTGTGCATTTCTCGATGACGAACTCCATTCCAATATCTTAACTTCTGCGAAAAATTCTGTCAAGGTTTCCGGTCGTTTCCTGTTCTTTGGCGAACATTTTTAGATCGTCTATATACGTGAGGTGGTTCACCTTCTCGTTCGACTTTGTAGATCTGTATTTCCCTTGTATTGTGGCAATATTCAGTTCAGTGGTGGTGATAATATTACTATCGTTATCATTCTTAAGTTTACAACTAATTTTTCTTATGAACATCAATGGATATCAAATGACATCTTAATCTCGAGGGCCTCCATATATATATTCGTTTCAAATGAGATATTAGAATTACTTATGATTTATCTGCAGTTTAATGGCGGTGCGAGGTGGTGTGAAGGTTATCAGCACTGAAAACAGAATTAATGAACCTATTTCAACTGAGGCTGCTTATATTCACTTGGATTCGAACCTGCATCCACTAAGAAGCATCCTTAACGCAACTCAGCTATACCAGCCGAGCTAACGACACATTGGGAAGCAGGAGTCTGAGATAGTGCTTAAATTGCCCCTGCTTGCCAAGAGTGTCTTTAGCTCAGCTGGTAGAGCAGATTTTGAATGAGACTGCTTCTTGTTTGAGTTCGTGTCCCATACGATGTTCATTTTCTTCTTCCATTCAAGTGGTCAGCAGTTCGATTTGCTATTGGTAAACACCGGTGCCGGGCGGAATATAATTCCCTGTAAAATGAGACATTTTACAATAATAATAATCACATTCTGTCAGATATAAACTGCCCTATCTAATGGCATCAACATCTCTCTACATTCTATATATGAACTTAATAGAGACTTGGGGTAGCGTAATAGCTATCAGCACAGGAAATGAAGTCATCAAACCGACTTCAGCTGAAGCAGCTTACATTCACTTGTTTTAGGAAAAGGCATGAATTCGTCCTACCTGCATTCTATATAAGTAGTAAAAAGAGGTGTGAGCTAGTTGTAAGCACGGAAAATAGAATCAGGAAACAGAGTTCGAATTTCGGCTGAGGCTGTTCGCATGTGTTAGCAATCGCGCATTTCTGTTACGAACAAGATCCTTATTTGGCCGTAAGGAAAATATGAAAATGATGTGAGAATTGGGAGTGTAGTCGTACAGAGGATCTCCTTGTCTGTTTGCTTGGAAGCCATGATGATAAGAAAACGAGGGATATGAAAATGTATGAAAGGGCTGGAAGACAGACGGGAGAGTGAACTTATAGAATGTATAAATAGATAAATAAGAATGTGGGTTCGAGGCACAGCTTGCAGAAAAGGGAAGAAAAAGTTAAAGAAGATAAAAAAGAAAATTTTAGTGAAGGAGAAGCATATGGAAAGAAAACCTTTCAAGGAAAGATCAACAAAGAATTCTCTTAACCATTCAGCTCTTCCATTCGGTGCCGAATCAAGATGTTGTAGGCCCCATGGTTATAGATACTGTAGCCCTATTATTAACATTTTCGAAAAAGGGGGGAGCTATTTAAAATAATTTTTTTTTTTTAATATAACTAGCAATGATTAAAATTTAAACATTTATTTTGGGTCATTTCTTGGTAAAAAGTTTCTCTAAAAAATTGTAAAACCTCAGGAAATTCGCTTTAAATTGTCATGAGTGGAAGTCTATGGAAGATTATGAAGCAGTTTCCAGCTAGGGTGTATATAAGCATATTGAACGGAAAGAGGGGGTCCTGTCGCGTATTTATGTTTACATTGTAAATAGAATCCCGTCCAAAACCTTTAAAAACATTTTCTTGTTTTTTTGTTTTGTTTTTGTACTTTAAAACCTTCCCTTAGGTCCATTGAGTACACATGCCGTACTTGGTTGAGCTGCATCAATGTTTAAGCGGTGGGGACACTGTGATAGGTTTAAATGATTGATGTGTATATAAGTGTGTGTGTGTGTGCATTTATGAATGAGTTATATTATTTGAAACTCTATTCAAAATTACCTCACATTGTTACACGGATAATGGGTCAGTGGGCCTAGACAGCGTAAATAAAATAAACAATAAAAAAGCAGCTGCCTCATTTTTATTTATTTATTTTGTACGTGTGTATGTGCGTGTATATTTACATGCATATGCATGTATGCACACTTTGTGTGTATATATGTGTGAGTTTCCATGAGTGTGTGTGTATACATATATATATATATATATATATATATATGTGTGTGTGTGTGTGCATACAGTATATAGTGTTTCCTTTTGTTGTCGTATATTTACTACAGATACTTATATCTGTAACTTATCAATCGAGTGAATTTACAGTTCTTCTGCTTCGATTCAAAATGAAATAAATCTCCACTCCATCTTTGGAGTAACTTTTTTTTCTAACTCAAAAGAATTCAAGCGTTTCAAATGGAACAGTTATGATATGAAAGTCTAGTCGATAATTGAGATTGAGATTTATCCTATTTTCATTTTACTGTGATAAAATATGGAAGAAGGAAAAATGAAAAGAACTGGAAACTTCCATCGATTTCTGTCGACATCAAAGGGAAAGCAACGAAGAACCAGTCCAAGTGAATCAATTCATATATATATATATATATATATATATATATATATAAACACGAGTCTAAGTGTATAGATGAATTCTCTTGACTGAAAGACGAGAAGATATTATTAGTATATAACACAATTTTCATATAGTCATAGAAATACGGCGGCAGAGTACAAGGAGAATCATTTATGAATCATACACACACACACATATGTATATACATAGACAGTTTTGCAGCAAATCTTTGAGACAATATCTATATTCATTGAAAGCAAAAATCTGTTTACTTGTACAAAAACAAGAAAAGATTACTATAAGATTAAAAAGATGTTCCTTTTCTGTCATTCTTAATGACACATACATACACACACATATATATATATATACAAGGAGTGACTATAGAGATAAAGTGGCCTTTCATATCTCTGCTTTCCATCGTCAGCATAATTATTGCCTTATAAAATCTTCTTTCCTGCTTGATTATAAATAGCTACAATGTCCTCGAATCAATACAACCAATAAGCTGAAAAGCTCGCAACTTCTTCGAGGAATTTCTCTTTCAGTCTTGTTCAATTCTATAACAATTTTCCCGACCAAGGTTTTTTTTTTCTTTTCTATCGACGTATACATTTTTTCTTTATGCTTAAAAAAAAAATAGCGCTCACACTTTCCACTTTGCCGACTCGACAATACCATGTTCTCTTATGGAAAACGAGAAAAAAAGTACAGACTCTGTTCGAAACCTGTGACGTTGTTCATACAATTTTTGATTGAGGTCGGCAGCATCTGTTTCTGTAATGAAACTATCTGCTTCTAATTGATTAAAAAAGAATAATTAGATTTTTAAAGACTCTCTAAAAATGGGCATTGGCTGGTTTTCTTGAGTCTCGAAACATTTTCGTTTCTCTTCGTTGTAGGTCACAACTAATAATGAGATGTTAAGAAAGTATTTTAGCTTCTTAAATGACCATCGTTATTCTTGCGTGACTTTTTCTCTTGAATCGAGTTTTATTAAAAAGAATTTTATGTCGTGTGTGACGTGAAAAAAAAATAGTCCTCTTTCTTTAGCCGAAATATCTACCGTTCTTTTCTAGTGTGCGTTATGAACCCATTCAAATTTGGTATGTACGAAAAAACCATTTGGCATTCATAGACCTGTCGACTTTCGTTGCAGTTGAAAATGACTCATCCCATTTATAAGAAAACTACTACCTTGCTACTTAGCAATGTTTCATGGCCCACCCACAAGGAGACCAACTAGAACGAGCGGACGATGGAAAAGAGAAGAGTCGGTGGGGTCATTGGGGAAAGGATAGGGTGTGAATCGCGTATCCAGCACTGAAGGTATTTACCAATTACATAATCCGGTAATTTTCTCAGTCACGACTGAGACTCGGTTTTACCCCAGTCAATCGACAGCAGAACGACGAATTCAACTTTTATTTCCTGGTTAAATTTATCAGAAAAAAACTTTCATTATTGTTTTGTTCCTATGACAAAGTAAGCTACGCTGAATGTGGCTACTTACTCAAGATTAAGGAAAGATAACACCCAACACGTGTTTCATGGTGGATCCATTTTTCCAAACTGGTGGACTATATTTCGTATCAATCTAATTACTTTTAAAATGCCCATTCGGGTGTGGGTTTCTTGTGCTTTTTTTTTCTCTTCCTGATCTTAAATAAATATTTCTCTGTAGTGTTTTAATAATAAACGCTCTATTGAATTGAGAGAAAATCAAATTGAAAATTGTCGACAGCTCCACATTTTTTCATTAAAATTATTCAAAGTAGTATTATCGGTGTATATGGTTGTGGCTGAAAGTGATACCTCGCCATAGAAAATTGACGGTTTCACCTTTTGCTTTTCAAAAGTTTTCGAATGAGTGTTGTGTAGTTGTAATCCAGGTGTAATTCGTTCCATTTGTCATGACACAATGACGCGTGCTCCGTTGTATTCTCCTTTATCTCGGCCACGGTCTTAAATCCCCTTCTTTTCAACATCTATTCTATCTTTAAGAATAGTCAGAAGACGCAGGGGGCCATTCTGGATATTGCTGACAGAATTAGATGATCCGATGTTTTGCAAAAAGATCTTAAGAATGACTTAGACGGTCATTGTAAATACAAGCTCAAGCTGTGACCTTCAACTACCGACAGAACAGCCTCCTGGGAGAGTATCTTGATGCATCCGTATTGAAGTCAACTTTTGATTGTTGGCCATTTCACATCAAGGCCACTCGACTGGTTCTCGAGATATTCAGAATGGCTGGGTACTTTCTGGACAGATCTATCATTCCTGTTCTGTTCCGATTAATCGGCATTTACTTATAATCCCCACTTGCACGTCAGTTACCTGAAGCAAGGCATGATCTTCTTGTGATAGCAGTATTTTTCCAAGAGTATTTATCTCCCTATTCATTTGGGTGGAAATATGACACAAGGCCGAGTCTAACGTGGGGGCCCAAACGCCTACATGTGTGAAACATTGCCCAGCTCCTGCAATCAGTGTCACAAAGACATCAGGCTGACTCTGGGCCCTTCCCATTCAGTGCAGTGGGGAGGTGATGCCCTGGGGAAACTGATCACTAAATCTGGGAATTGTGCACTTTTTTCTAAACTATAAAAATAATTCTGTAGCTAAGAGTAACCACAAAACATTCATCATTATTCACCTTTTCCGAAGGGAATGAAACCGATGAAGCATCCCCCGCCCAACTCCCCTCTCCACCAATGGTCCCTCCCTCCATCCAATTATCACCCCCACTTGTTTCCTTCCAAAAAAATGAGAATTGAGATCTATGATCCACAACGAGCGCATCCCAGATGGAGTCCAACTGGAGCCGTTGAAATTCTGGAAATTTCTTCCTTTACATCCAACTGATAGATTGGCGAAGTAGGTGCATGTTATTGCTCCTGCGATAGTGATTGTTATTGCACCACATGTAAATATAGACAGTTCTATTTATACAACCTCTGTAGAATTGATCGGTCGAAACAAAATCAGCATAAAGAATTAGTTCAATAGTACAAACCAATTTGCCTCTAGGGTCCTTGGAACGATTCCAAGTGTGCCAGTTATCGTGGCCACGATCGTAACCCTCATGTTCCACAGCTTGCTAGGATTTCATGTCCAAATATCAGGTGTCTAGTGAGGATCTAGTGGCAACAAACCTCCACTATCTGTTTCAGTTTTAATCGTTGATTCAAAGCACAGTCGTGGTCTAGACAGTTTTTTGTATTTGGGACCTGGTTCCAAGAGCAACAATTCTTATTGGTACGGTCCTGATTTTAATCATCCACAGCTTTTTCGGTCCCCGGCAATGTCCTGGTATTTTTTCTATGCTGTTTTTTGTTGTTTTTTTTTTGTTTTGTTTTTTCCTTCGTATTCACCCTGTTGAGTACTAGCACAGCAGAATCTGCGATCTGACAGTTTCTTCGTTCACAAATACCAAACTCGGTCTAGCACTCTACATTAACTATCTATATTATTAATCTGCTTGACGCGATTACGTCCGTAACGCTCTGATTATTCAATTGGTCAAAAACTAAACGATCATGAGAGTGAGAATTTTGAAACACGGAAATTTGAATTAAGCAAACAATACGCGTCAGGACTATTCCTTCATATTAGTTTCGTTACGAAATTGTAAGTTTGTAAAAAAAAATCTTGGTTTAGATTCGGTTTTGCTAACCACAGAATCATTTTTTTCATGAAAATATATTGCTTTTTTTTGTTGCAAAACATCCGTCTTTTAAGATACAACTCCGATTGGAGGGTAAGGCCAGTGACGAAGTGCCGGTTTCCACTGGCTACATCAGCTTAGTGATCTTCAAGTCTCAAGTCTGGACGAGACTTGTTCTTTTGACTGAGTCATTTGTACTTAATTAATTTGTTTGTTCTTGTTTTGTGTTTACCAATATATGTTTGTAGTATCTACTTTGCCAACTGGGGGCAGGTGTAGGAATTGATCTTATTTAAGCCGGAAGTTGTCACCGGTGATCAGCAGTTGCATGCTAGTAGAGCTATTAGTCAACTTAGTGGAAAGTCAACACAGTTATTAGTCAAGTTGGTGGAAAGTCACCATAACCGCCTTGGCAGGGTGCAAGCCTACCAAAGGGATATCCCCACCCAATCACTGGTTAGTGGCTAATTGAGTTTAAACTGAGTGCCCATGGAAATTTGTCCTAATGGAGAATTTTCTGCGCTCTTCGCTCGGACTAGAAATCGATCCTGAGATTTTCTACGTGAGAAACAGGCTTGCTAACCATTACACTATCTATAGACATAACAGAATACATTTACTTTAGACGACGAATGTCCATGAAATTATCAAAAGAAGAGGAAATCAAGCGAAGAATCTCTTTGGGATGGCAAGCCTTCGGCAGAGCAAGCTCAACTTTCAAGAACCAGATGATCCCAATAATCCTAAAAAGAAGAGTATACAACCAGTGCATTCTTCCGATAGTCACTTATGGAGCTGAAACATGAAACCTAATCACGAGACAGACCTACAAACTAAGAAACATGCAACATGCGCATGAGAGAATCATGTTCAATCTTACATGGAGGGATCACAAGACAGCACAGTATATAAGGAAGAAACCGGGAGTCCAAGTCATCATAGAAACTATTAGAAAACTCAAATGGCAGTGGGCAGGCCATGTTGCAAGAATGGAAGACAACCGATGGACATCACGACTCACAACATGGATCCCCAGAGATCACATGAGAAACCAAGGTGGAAAGAACACAAAATAGAGAGATGAACTAGACAAATTTGGGAAATACTGGCTCCGGGACGCCCATGAGAGAGAAATGTGGCGAATCCTGGGGAAGGTCTATATCCAAGGACAGACGTTAAAAGACTGTTGTTGATGATGATGATGATGATGATGATGATGGCATTTACTATGAATTGAATAAATAAAAATATCACTTATCAACTTTGTTTCGAACTATTGGACCCCTTCTTTCAATCTTCGAACAGAGAGAGAGGGGGGGGGGAATTGACCGAAACGAGGTTGGTAAATCAATGACTCTCCCCAAAGATGTAGACGAAAATGTTACTTCTTTTATTAAGAAAAACGTTTTATTTCTATAAACTGGAGTTAGGTAGTTTGCTGAAAGGATAGGAAGAGACACAGATAAAGGGAAGTTTGGTAGTTTAATGAGGGTATGAAAAGCGAGGGTGGAGATTGGGAGAAAGAAGGTTAGTTTAATAAGAGGGTAGGAAGGGAGTGGAGAAAGGCAGCTGATAAAAGGGGCAGGGAGGAAAGAAAGTTTACTGAGTAGTATGAAGAGAGAGGATAGAAAAGATAGAAAATGGCAGGGGATGGGATAAAAGTAATGTAGTTTACTGAGGGGGTAAGAAGTTTTTCGTATGTGAAACTAATCCATGGCTGTATAACATTCGGGTCTATTTGCTTTGATGTTCCTGTCGGTATTTATCTCAAAGTCCCATAGTATCGGGGTATCCTATCCTTCAGTTACTGGGTCTAGTTGGTGTTCATACCAATTATTGATCTTTTTTTTAATGATTTTTCTTTCAAATTTATTTTTGGATGAAATATTGCAACATTATCATTAATTTCGACTAGTTTTTTTACTTTCATACTAATTATCATTATTTTACGGCGACGATTGAACAGCACAATCGGAAGAAAAGAGCAAGCCCTTTAGCCAGAGTTTAATATGTTTAATATGATAGCAAGAATAGGATGCACACCCTCTAACCGGAGGGAGTCCAGTGTACGCCTGGCCGCTCTTAACCATTCAGCCACGGGACTTTTTCGTTAAACTGAAGCTGATTTTACACCCTAAACCTTTCATTCTACAGTTGATATTCCAAGCTTGTTGATGTTTACAATTGAATCTTTTTAATACAATTATTTTTTTTTTTCAAATTTATTCTTGGATGGAGTATTACGTTATTATCAATTTTGACTAACTTTTTACGTTTATCTTAACCTTCAGTTGCTTTTTATCACAATTTAAAATCAGGCGTATGCTAGAACCCTCTGCCTAGAGGGTGTGCATTCGATTCTTTCAATTATATTAAACATATGTTATAACAAGGATGGCTAGCGTATCAATGGCTTTTCTCTATCTTTATTTGATTCAGCCCAATCTTCAGTACTGCTCGACCTCTTCAGAAGGACTTTTCCTTTCTCTTTCATACAAGAATGTTGGATTCGATTTCCTTCATCGAATCTTAAATACTTATACACCTCTACTTGCACTATTTCGTTTATTGCTGTTTCTATTTCTCATTTTTATAGAGTTATTTTGACTAGTTCACCCTTTTTTGAACGTGGCCTTAGCACACATCCAGACCAAATTCCACTCCTTTATTATTATTATTTGCATTTTCACACCAGTTGCCTGGTGGTCACCGCTGGATACTGAGTGGATGAAAGCCTCCTCGAGTCTTCTCCACACTCTCACAGTTCACAGCAGTGACGTGGTTTAGTTTCACGCCAGTTGCCCGTTGGTTATCGCTAAAGGCTGAGTGAAACTAGTTTCCCCAAGTCTCTAGCCATCTTCTCATATTGTTCTCACATATCACAGTAGTGCTTTGGTTTAAACTGTCTCCCCCCCCCCATTCTCCTTTTCCTGACTTTCAGTCTATTGATAACAACTGGAGGCTGTAGATTTCATATTTCCAGTTCTCTGTTAAGTATTCATTCAAACCCCAGCATTATTGTCGTCTGCATAGTCTTAATCCTTCATCTCATCTCCAGTTCCTACGATCTCGTTTCCAGTGTCTTTGGTATAGTTCCGAGTGAACCTACTACTATTGGTACTACCCTGACTTTCATGTTCCACACTTTCTTCGGTTCCTTTGCCAGCTTTAACTTCATTTCGTATTTACTCTGTCATCCGTGGGCAAAGGCACACCACTTATTTTGCAGGTCCCCCCTCCCTTGTCCATGATTCCATGGGGTGGTCAATGTCGATGTCCCAGAGTGATTTGTGGTTTCTATCTTCCAGGACTGTCACTGGTTTCTGCTGGTACCATTTTTTCACCTGATCAAATCCCAGTCGCTTGATTAGTTCACAGTGTATAACTGTTGCTACCCAGTCGGGTCTGCTTTTGGTAGTTGGATATATTCACTGGTTATGCAGTGTGCAACCACGTACCATTCTTTACATAGGTGGCATTCGCTGTGTGTTGGGATCTATCGATTTTTACTTTTGTCTAGGTGCATTTGTTTTTGGCTATCATGATCAGTTCTGTTTCTCTCTTCAGGTTTCCTTTTTGTAGCCATGTCTTCACTACTTACATGCACATACTTTTTTAATCCTGTTTGACCATTTTGAGCATAGACTTCTATGCTGATGAGTCCTCTACCACCTTCTTTCCTTTTCACATACAGTCTGTTCCATCTCTGGAGTGTAAAGCCTTGTGCATTGACATAAGCTTCCTCGTTCGATGGTCCATTGATTAGAACTCTTCCTTCTTCCATCTGAAAAAATGGATTTGAATATCTTATTACCGGTACTGCCCATTTGTTTATTCCTTTTATCAGTTTCTGCAATTTAGCTTGGTATCTAATATTTTTCTTAGATATTCCTTTTTTATCATCTTCCATTTCTTCCCGTCTTATTGCGTCAGATTTGAGAACTCCAGGGTATTTATATAGGTCCTGTATGGTCAATGCACTGATTTTCGTTGATGTCAGGTAATTGGATTCCTTCTGTAGCTACGAGCCTTCCTTTGTGTATTTTTCTATTCAAATTCCGATCCCAATATCGTCACTGCTTTCTTTTACTTTGTTGAACAACGTTTCGAGCTCTTCCCTATTCTTTGCAAATGGGTTCATGTCGTATACATAAAGGTCTTGACTTTTTCCTTGGTTTTGGAGAACTGGTATCCTTTGCTGTTTCCCAAGATTCTTTCAAGTGGTATCATGGTTAGTACAAATAGTAGTATGGTTGTTAAGTCTACTTTCAAGATTTTTTTCGTAGGGTTGGCTAATCTCACCACTAGTTTGCTAATCTTGAATATCCTGAAGCATTCGAGTTCCCATCTATGTGGAATCATATCGTATGCTTTTTTTTTTATAGTCAATTCATCCCATTGCAACATTTTTCCTTTTTTTTCTCACTTCTTCTAGGGTCATCTTGTCAATGTAGAGCAAGTCATTCGCTCTTTCATTTCCTCTCCTGCATCTTTTCTTATCTTCTGGTAATAATCCCCTCCTTTCCATGGAAATATATATTTTCTCTATCTGTCCGGTCAGGATTTTTCTAATTAGTGGTAGGCACATGATTGGTCTATAATTGCTTGCTTAGTTCCCATTTCCAGGGTCTTTTAGGATGAGGGTTGTTCTACATTTCTTTTTTTTTTTTTTTTTTTTCATCCATTCTGAGACCTTGCCTTCATCTAGATAACTTTGGAGTTTGAAGATGAGTATGTCATGTAATGCAGTGAATTTCCGAAACCAATATCCGTGGATCCCATCAGATCTTGGTGCTTTCCAGTTGGCTATTTGTTCACCATCATATGTCTTTGAGTTCTCTTTTCATGTTATCTAACTATTTCGGAGCTTTTATCAAGTGTTGATAAGTGACATATGAATTCTATTTCGTTTTTCTTTGAAGAAAACGTTTTTTTACATTGACCTTTGACCGGCCAAGATATACAATATATCAATTTTTTTAGTTTTCTTGAATTTTCTTCTTTCTTCCTTCATCTTGTTATCATTAATTTCATGCCAGTTGCCTGATGGTTACCGATGGAGATTGAGTGACAGTAAGTCTCCAGCCTTGCTCTCTACACTCTCTTAGTTCACAGCAATACTGTGGTTTACAATTTCACACCAGTTGCCCGGTGGTCATCACTGAAGGCTGAGTGACAACAAGTCTCCTCGGGTCTTCAGTCCACATCTCTCCCTCACCTATCACGCCAGTGCTGTGGTTCGTACCTCCACTACCATTTGGGTGTTTTTTCTCTCTCCTCCTCTGTTAGGCCATTGCTAACAGTTGGAGTCGTAGATCTTATATTTCTTGCACTTTCCTCAGTATTCGTGCAGTTCCTAGCAGTGCTGTGGTGTGTACAGTCTCAATCCTTCCCAAGTTCCTCTAATCTCACCCTCAGTTGTTGTTATTATTATTATTATTATTATTATTATTATTATTATTATTAATTGGAATCTCACACCAGTTGCCTGGTGGTAACCGCTGGAGTTTGAGTGACAGCAAGTCTCCTCAAGTCTCCAGCGCTCCTCTCCTAGTACTCATAGGTCGCAGTAATTCTACGATTTACAGTTTCACACCGGTTGCCCAGTGGTTATCGCTGAAGGCTGAGTGACAATAAGTCTCCTCAGGTCTTCAGCTAACGTCTCCTCTCTCTTTCACATATCATGACAGAGCTACAATTCGTTGCAGTACTTATATCTCTAGTACCTTCCTCAGTATCCGTGCAGTTCCCAGTAGTGCTGTGGTCTATACGGTCTCTATCCTTCCCCTAATCCCGATCTCCTCCAGTCTCTCCCTCAGCGTTTTGGGGACAGTTCCTAGTGCGCCCACTATGACCGGTACTACCCTGGTTTTCATGTTCCACATTTTCCTTAACTCCCTTGCTAAGTCCTGGTATTTTTCCCTTTTTTTCATCCTCCTTCTTTTTTACTCTATGGTCTGCAGGCACAGCAACGTCTACTATTTGGCAGGCCTTCCTTTTTTTGTCTACTATTACTAAGTCTGGTCTTCTTGCCTGGATGAGGTGGTCAGTTTGGATGTCAAAGTCCCAGAGTAGTTTGTGGTTGTCATTCTCCAAGACTGCCTCTGGCTTGTGCTGATACCACTTTTCCACATGGTTGAATCCCATTTGTTTGCTTAGTTCCCAGTGTATCATCGTTGCTACTCTATCGTGTCTATGCTTATACTCCTTCTGGGCGAGTTGGCTACATTCACTAGTTATGTGGTTTACTGTCTCATCTCTTTCACCGCACATGCGGCATTTGCTGTTTGTCTGTGTTCTGTCGATTTTTGTTTTTATGTAGTTTGTCCTTATGCTTTTGTTTTGGGCTGCCATGATGAGCGATTCTGTTATCATTATCATTATCATTCATTTGTCTGTTCACAGCAGATATCTGGTGGTTACCAGTTTCCTCAAACCTCCAGCACCTCTCTCAGTATCCTTACAGACCCCACCATGGCCGTGGTATGGATATTCTCAATCTTTCTTGAAGCCTCTATTTTTTACTACTAATTATTTCCTGCATTTGTCCATCCATACTATATGTCCATCTGTTATCACTGGAAATGGTGTGACAGCAAGTCCCTTCATGTATCCAGCACCTTTCTCAGTATCAAAAAAATCCCTAAGTACAGGTACAACGTTTTCCGGTACCATTGGTTGTATTATATATATATATATAGAGAGAGAGAGAGAGAGATTGTCCTGTGGCCGTCTTAGCCTATGCTCTGACGCCAATTTGTAGAGCTTTTTGCCAGGTTAGGACTGGACTACTGTACACGGTTCTCTCTCAAGCACACCCTGCTCCGTGAAGGACACAAGTTTGCTCTCCTAAGAACCACCATACTTGTATCGAGTAGAAGCGATCAGGTCATGTCATGATGTGCAAAAAAAATCAAAATTTCTCTCTCTCTCTCTCTCTTTAATCCACTTTCTTCGAGATCAGTGCTTTCAAATGAATGCAAATGTTTCTGATATTCAATCGAATAAATACCTTACTTGAGTCGTTATTATCTCCCTTGAGTGTCTCTCATCAAGATGATAAGAGACTCCATCTTTTCTAACATGCGCATGGAAATGTCTCCCTTGAAACAAAACAAGCCTAATCGACATTTTAGTCGTGAAGCTCCGGAGTTAATAACGATGACAACCCAGACGTCGTAATGGCACTTTGTTTAGCCATAACCTCAAGGCAAACGACACCTTCTTGTGGCTTCGTTTGACGTCTAAAAGCAGGGAAGTACTCAAATATTCACCCAACTCTGTCTCTACCTGTCCTTTGTTATTGTTCCGTCTTTTTTCTTTCGGTGAGGAAAACCGTCAACCAAAACTGTCAACATAGGTTTCTACGGTTTTTGAGCTGGTCTGGCTGGCTATGTATCACGCGTTCAGGCCACACGAATGGAGCTATAGGGGCTGCAAATTTTGGTATTTACTCCTTATGTCTAGAAAAACGGCCTTTTTCGGTTTTTAAAAATTTCTCTCTAAGTAGGTTTTAATGGGGTTTCAATTTGCAATATAAGTTTATGCTATATTTGCACCTTGGCGTGTGTCCGATTTTTTGTTTTGTTTTTTGTTTTCTTTTGTTTTCTGGGGGGGTCTATTTTTTTTAAATTCAGGCTCATTTTAGTGATCACTGCTCAACGAAAGGTTGGAGAAGTAACTTATTCATCGCCCCACCCTTTTCCCCAATTTTTAATCTATCACCCCCAACACAGAACGCTACCAAAACACATTGGCTTCGTCTCTGTATCTATTGAGTGAATAACCAGACCTGTCTCTTCGTATTCGTTTTTTGTTTTTTTCTATTTGTTCTTTGATTTAAGGACATTTTCTTTTGTTTTACCTCTGCCAACGGAATTGGAAGAGGTCCATGTATTCACTAGTGTCCGTCTATACAATATCTTCATAAATTCTCAATTATTTTAAATGAAACTTCTTGGGTAGGGAAGAATTGGTTCTATTTAGGTTAGGATCTCGTGTTTTTTTTTTTTATTTGTAATAGTAGGATATATTTCATTTTCGTTTTTAGGTCGGTCTGCCGGTCAATCCCGCTTATGTTAAACAACGGAAATTGGAAGTAAGATGTGTGATGTCTTTAAAAGGCATGATGTCATGTATTTCCTGAATCTGTCCAGTTCATTTCCCGATCTTGTGTTCTGTCGGCCTCGGTTTTTTATGTGATCTCTGGATATCCATATCGAGAGACCTGATGTCCATCGGTTGTCTTTCATTCTTGCAACATGGCCTGCCCATTGCATTTGAGTTTCTTGTTAGTTTCTATGATGTCACAGACATCCGTTTTCTTTCTTATATGCTGTGCTTTTACCAACTGCTAATGATGTCATATTGAATATACAAAGTCTGCACAAGAGCCAAAAAGGACCATTCACGATTTTTATTGAAAATAATACTTGCGGGATATTTTCATGTCATGCCAAAATTTCGGAGGGGATGTGCAAAAAATTAGGTGACAAATGAGAGGAATTTGTATGGGGGTGACGCTTCTTTTTTTTCTTTTTTTTTTTTTTTTTCATATGTTCCCTGTTGAAGTTACAGCGAAATCGCGCTGGATACATCCGTTCACATGCGATTAACAAAGTTATGCGATGTTTAGCCTGGTCAGTAACTAGATGGGTGACCGTCTGTGAATATCAGGTGCCGTAACCAACTGTGGAGACATCCCCTTCAGCATGATCGCAAGGGTCGAAGTGGACCTTGTCAACAACACTTTATCTCTACTCAAGTGCCCCGGTGTAACAGCTTAAAATTGTGAAGCTTTTAAGACCGTCTGTACAGATGAAAAGAGTCAGACATTTTTTGGTGAGACGCTACGCCAACAGATATGGAACTAAAAGTTTTTTTAACACTTTCCGGTTTAGCTTCTTTTGTCTCAAGTAATAGATTAAATCAAGAATGAGAACCATAAGTTCAACGGTCCACCATCCATACACCCATATCTGTAATTTTCGATTTCAGAGATTCTTAACAAAATAGTTGTAGAATTACTTGTTATCATAGTAGAAGCAGGAGGAAGAGGGAGGGTGTTCACGGAACATCCCAAAATCTGGATATTAAAAAAAATGATCTGATTGAATTTAAATCGTCAATCACAACAACTGCTAATGATCTCAATCTAACACGTTTTTATGCAAGAATTTAAATCGTCAACTACGACTGCTGTTGATCTAAAGCTAAAAAAAAAGAATGTGTAGTTTTCAATTGTAGTCGTGACACTGTAGGTGGAAGAATCTTTTTCAAGCTCATCTGTCACAAAGTTGACCGTAAACCTGAGCTTGCTCAGAATTAAAGTATACAAATTTTATCTATCCTCCCAGTCCAGGTTTCGGAAGATCATCTAGAAGAACATGCAACGCGTGCATGAGAGAACCATGCTCAACCTTACATGGAGAGACCACAAGACATCACTGTATATCAGGAAGAAAACGGGTGTCCGAGACATCATAAAATCAATAATAAAAAAACTTAAATGGCAATGGGCAGGCCATGTTGCAAGAATCGAAGACAACTGATGGACATCACGACTAACAACGGAACTGAGGCCGGCAGTATACAAGATAAAGAGATGATCTAGACAAATTCAGAAAATACTGACTCCGTGATGCCCATGAAAGAGAATTGTGGCAAATCCTTGGGAAGGTCTATGTCCAACAACGGACGTTAAAAGACTGATGATGACAAATCTTATCAATAATTTGTTCTTGAGTCTTCGTGTATGATTTCATCGGATAAGTTAGCTTTAAATGAGTATATATAACATTTTTAGCAATAAAATTAGCAGGAAATTGGAAAGTTTAGCCGATTTTAACCATTTTTGCAGATATTTTTAGCTATCGGAAACCATTGATACTTGGCATAAGTGTGAAAATCAAAGGTTTCATTTGTCATCTTTAATGACGTTTGACATTTTTATGACAGCACACCTGCTATGGCATAATAGCAGCTCGTAAATAAAACAGAGACCCCCCGCCTTCTGCTCTCTATTGTTTAACATAACTGGGACCGACCGACCGACCGACCAGAAAGCATCATAGACATGTGTAGACACATCTGAAGAAAACGACCGTATAGGTTTCGGTCGCAGAAGTATTTTTGTACACTTTGCTTTATTATAGCTATTTTAAAGCTTAGCCTTTCGCATACGGTCACCAATATGGACCGCTGAGAGAGGCTCGAACTGACTTCTCAGTAGTAATGATTTGGGGAGACCAGCTCCCTAACCATTGGCACCTCACTTCATTTTATGACGCAGTAAACTCTGGAACGGCACGTTTGTTTTTATAACCTCGTAAGACTATATCGGGGATTAGTTTACAGCAACAGCTCCTGGATATATCAGTGCATTTTAAAAACAAAAATTAGTTTACCCATAAAATATGCAATTCATATATTCTAGCATTAACTTTTTTTGTCTGTCCATGGTAATTTCTAAGAATTTTTCTGCATTATTAGGAAATGGATATATGATCCAACAGAATGATTATAAATTGCATTATACTATGATGAAACTGCATTTGAAATGATCTCCCGTTAATACACGGCATATCTATCATTTATCCTAGACAATGTAAATAGGATAAACAATTAAAGAGAATGGGGCTGCTACAGGAATCGAACCTACAACCGATAGGATAACCGCTTCAACATAACGTTGCTCTTACGTTTGAGCTGAATAGCCTCCGGTGTACCATAATATATATGGTTAGCATAATTACTTTTTGATTTATTCATTTTATTTGCATGTCTCTAACCAGTATATACAGTATTAGACCGTGAGAGAGATCACAGAATAACTTCCTTATTCTCACCCACGTTCTCTCAGAACTGATACAATATAAATTATCTTGAATCCACTGGAACTATTCCAACTCTGGTGAATCTCGTATAGGTTGTCTTTCTGCACGCATTTGGTATTTCGTAACTAGCGAAAGATTTGAATATTTGACACCGAAGACAGAATTTTGTAAGACGGGACCAGAGACTAGCGTGTATCTTATGAATTCTAATTAATTCACTTCTGGTAAAGAAGTTGGAAGATATATATATATATATATATATATATATATATATATGTGTGTGTGTCTGTTCATCCATACAAAATCTCTGTAAGTTCTCAATGAGCTTCCTCTATATCGTCTTACTGCTTAACAAACACTGAACGCTATTTTCGGCTTTTTTCGTAATTTCATACATTCATTATTTTTACGAATGATTCGGAATAGGGTCACCATTCATGTACCACTCAGAAATAGGAAAATTTGTGGTAGGTAACCTTCAAGGATTGCCCTGTTCCCTCGGTCGTTGCTTCAGACATTAAGGTGAGCCATATGGAAGTATCGTCGGTATTTTTCTAGCTGTGTGTTTTCTGCGGTTAGTTGGTATGCTATCAGGAGGTCAGAGACTGTCAAAGAGTCGCCCAAGGCTGTAAAGGAGGTGGTTAGCAGAACGGAACACTGAATCGGCGCGTTGAGTACAAACTCTTGCTGCGACAATCTTCGTTTACTTTGCCTTAATGCCATTGATAAAGGCAAGAATCAATCTCTTCTCGCTTTAGTAGGTGAAGTGAGTGACACCACTACGGGCGCTTATTACTTCTAAGTCTCTTGTCGAATATCGTAAATCCGCGAAGAATTTCGAATTCTAGTAGAGACAGAGAAATGTGGTGATATGTGATGCCCACATAGAAACAGCCGCGCCATAACCAGCGTAAAAGCAATATTTATACATTATTTAAGGCTGCAGAAGTTGTTTTTGCTGAAATCTGGTTGCGTATATCATAGGGAATGACTTTGTGTTCATCAACGAGGCAGTGCGCTGTCTTGTGTTCTTAATGTTAGCTCAACTCCCCCGCTATGTTAACAGAAGAGATGGGCGGAAATCGGAGTCTTGGCAAAACAGAAGAAGAAATAGTATTGCAGCTGTTCGTTGTTTAATCATCTATTTACATTGCAAAGCTCCTACTGAAGTTAGCGGCTGAGAGGCAACATACATGCTAAATGCATATATTCTGTAATTGATAGCGTACATCAATGTTCCGTTGTATAGATCGATTTATTTGCACAAGTCATGTTAGGCTTAGATCACCGAAGCTGATGAGTCTGAGCAAGACTTTTTTTTAAAAGAATATTTTGTCGGAAGGCCAGTACTATATGCCCTAGCTATGGGTAAAATAATGCAGTATGAAATGAGTGATGCCCCTTCGGGTGCTTGTCACTTCTGCCTATTTCACAGATTGAAAACTGAGAACAAAGAAAGATGAAAAGCCTGGGCAGAGACGGCTGAAGCCGTTGTCAGCCTATGGGAAATAGCTAGCAAGCATGTTAAGCTTTCCTCTGATTGCACGTGCTTGTCTAGCAAACTCGGTAATAAATGTTTTCCTTTACTAACGAACTTATCAGATTATTTTCTTTCGTGGGAACCATGGGGAGTGTTAGGCCATACCCTTCAATGCTGGCCCATGACGTGTTGAAATGGGATCTGAGCAATTGGTGTATCTAGTGGTGCCCGTCTCCATTCCAAGCATCATGTTATAGGTTGTACTAGGTTACATGGTTATTGTAGCAGGGGTACTCCCTCGCTAGATCTCCCAGCTTCTTTGCTAGCCTGAATTTCTAATTCTAAAATTAGAAGTATTTTTAAACAGCTTTCCGAATGTTTCATGTTAAGCCATAGTGGGAAAAAGGAGAGGATGTGTATGTATTAAGTTATTAATAGTAAATATTCATCTGTAGGCAACACACATATTATTAATGAGCAGTAAGATGAAAGTTATTAGATTGCTGTCGTGGGAGTTTTAACTTAGGTTAAGTCCGTTTGAACTTTCATATTAGAAAGGGATTTTTTTTTCGTTCTTATTTATTGTTGACATTATCATAACATAACTCTACTGTATGTTTATAACTTCTCTTGAATAAAGAAAGAAGACTGAATAGCAACGAAATTTCAGGCAGCCGATTTGCACTGATCGGTTGGGTTTATTCTTCCTTCAATACCATTTCTTCTTACATCGATTCCCCCACCATATTTTTAATATTGCTACTACTATTACAGCAACAATGTTTTTTCCTATCTTTTGATTTCTATTTTATTTTTAGGAATACAATTTGCGGGACTTTTGAACGAAAGAGTCTCCACTTTTGAGTTTTTAATGGATGGAAAAGAAATTGGTCAAATAACATGTTATTTGCCATCGTTAAACGCAATATTAATTATTTTATTGAAGCTTGATCACATCGAAACTTGCCACTAGAGGTGACACTATGGACACCGCCTCTTATCAGTTGGACGAAATGGGTCGAATTCTTCACACATGTTTGAGTTGGGAACGGTCTTAGAACAGAAAGTGGCTTTCGGAGTGACACGCCGGACACCGACAGTTAGCTGGGGGGTGTTTATACGCTGTCCCACTACAGCAAAATGTGACACAAGGTCGAGGCTTAACGTGGGAAGAATAGGAACCATCTGTCCAAAAATGGCTCCAGCCGAAGTGTCTTTGGTTGCCAATTGACCGTAGAAGCTAAAGCAACCTCCGTCACGAAAGCATCCACTTGGGGACCCGCTTCTCTAAGGGCAATGGAGCAGTGCTGCCCCGGGGCAACGGATCCCCTGCAATAATAGTAATAAATTGAGAGCCCAGGGACGAGTCCAAAGGCCTCCAATGCGCGTAGCAGTGCGCAGCCTCAGTAAAACCTCATTGGCTGACGCACTGCACCGGCACACTCGATCTTGACATCAGCCACACGCCAATCTCCGGCCCATTCGACGGGCAAGTGTCAGTACCTGCACCTCGGGCTCTGCTGTGGAACAGATATTACACTTTGATCCCGAGGAAAAGGCCAGAAATCGTGGAGCAGTTAGCTATGGGTCTTTATTTTGTGAATCATAGAAAGTCTATCCATATGGTTTAGTTTGCTGCATCGTTGTTCCCGCTTTCTATATCCTTTGTGCGTGAAACATCCTTGCGCTATTATAAGATTTGTTTTCTCTCTATAGACAAGGTAGGATCCTTCTTTGTCATTTCATAACTACCCAATTCAATCATGTTCGCCCCCGTTATTTCTTCTTACACTTTTTTGTCGAGTATGGCCTTAGAATTTCTTTTATCTGCCCACACTATGATCATGTTATCAGATATTGATCTCTTGCCTTGATCGAATTCTGTAGAAACGATTGCTTATCATGGATCTTCCCCAAATTGATGAAGTTGTCCGACTGATGTGTGAAAATATAGTTTTCTTTTTCATAAACGTTTTTTCAGTTTTTTTTTTCGACTCGTTCTCAGAAAATGAGTCTTGTGTGTCCCCCATTAAGAGTGTGTGTGTGTGCGTGTGCGTCATTTAATCATGTTCCTAGATGAGATTGTTCGTGTGCCCGCATGCTGTTGGTTCGTAAGTGTTTGATCTTTTTCTTTTGAATCTAATTTCCTGATAATTGTGTAGAGCTGTGTATAAATAATATACAAGGCAGAGACACATTTTCTGTCTTTTCTCAACTGATGACGCCATTAGCAGATTTGCTCCTAAGAAATTTATGGAAGCAGTCCACGCGAGAGCAGAACGCAAACGAATAAAAGTACACCGATGTAGCCGTAAATGTGCCAACGAGTGTAGTACGGGGGAGGGGGGGAAGAAGCGGATCCAGGATCTTGAACGGAGGTTGAGGGTCTAAATGGAGAGAGAGACGAAATAATACTGAACCGGGGAGGAATCCAAATGCAATTGTTTTTTTTCTCTCTTTTTTTTTCAACAAATGAAAACGTGAAAAGGAGAACGAATGTCAGATCAAAAACAAGAAAGTTATGTGATCCGGGATCTTGTCATTTTCGTTTGAGTCGTAGCTTTTTTAGCACCAGAATCGACAAAAGAGAAAAGTTTTAAAAAAGTCAAAGAAATTCAGCACATAACGATAAATAAAAACAAGTGCAAAGAATAAAATAGAAGACATCTAACTTGTATTGGATGAAAAACGTAGTAATGGATTTTTTATGATTACTTGGAATTATTTGGTTATATATATATATATATATATATATATATATACATATATATATATATATATATACATATATATATATATATATATATATACATATATATATATATATATATATATACATATATATATATATATACATATATACATATATATATATATATACATATATATATATATATATACATATATATATATATATACATATATACATATATATATATATATACATATATACATATATATATATATACATATATATATATATATACATATATATATATATATATATATATATATATATACATATATGTATATATTTTAATAAATGAGCTATTCCGGAGGCGTGGGCTGGGTTCCCTGGATCTACCTTTCAGGGAGGCGTATATTTGTGTATCCACGTAGCCATGTTTAAAAAAAATGCATACTTATGCGTTGATATGTTATTCGTATGTTTGTATATACGCATATGTGCATTTATATATTTTTTTCCAACTAAAACTAAAATTATGAGGTCTCTAAGCTCCCCGTGTTGATATAAGACAGCTGAGGGTAATTGCTGAACTCGGTTCTCCAGTGCATATGCATACTCTCCCCCTCTCTCTCTCTCTCTCTTTCGTTAAACGATAACCTCTCTCTCTCTCTCTCTCTCTCTTTAAACAATAAACTCTCCACTCATAAAACAATCTCTGTCTTTCTCTTTTTCTCACTCGAAAAGCAATAATTTCTCTCTCTCTCTCTCTCTCTCTCTTGAATCTCACGTAAACGATAACCCCTCTCTATCTCTATCTATCTATCTCTCTTTCTCTCATGAAATAATAACCTCTCTCTACACTCATTAAACAATAATTTTTCTCTCGTGAAACGATAACCTCTCTCTCCCTTTCTTTTTCACTCTCTCGTAAAACAATAATCTCTCTTTGTCTTCCACCCTCTCGTAAAACTATAATCACTCTTTCTCTTCCACTCTCTCGTAAAACAATAACCCTCTCTCTCTCTCTCTCTTTCACTCTCTCGTAAAACAATAACCTGTCTCTTTCACTATCTCTCTCTCTCTCTCGTAAAACGATAACCTCTCCCTCTTTCACTTTCGCTCTCACGTAAAACGATAATCACTCTCTTTCTCCCTCTCTCATAGAACAATATCCCTTTTCTCTCTCCCAATCTAAATAAGAAACCACAAAATTATTATGCGTTATGTCCACGTAACTTTGAACGGTCAGAAATGTGGGTCTATTTCAGTATATTTAATTGTAAATCGAGAATCCTACATATCTAGAACCACTGACTCAAACGACTTCAAACTTGACAAGGTGCACAGATCAACACATCTGGCGAATACCGATTTCTAACAATGGCTAGTTGTTGAGTTATCTCAGTGCATATATAAGCAGGTTTGTAGTTAAAGACTTGCAAACATAGTTAGTTTATTTATAAATGGCCGGTGTGTACTCAAAGAATTGCACGCTAGTGTATACGTGAAGAATCCATTGGCGCTGTGGAATCACTGATACAATCTAATACTCAGTACGAGTAGTAAAGTGAATCAACCAAACGCCTATACTATCGAGTGTGATAATCTACTTCCGGCTTGCTAAGCCCGTCGAAGTTCAACCAGCGCTCAGTTAACCGTCTCCTTCGGGAATACGTTTCCTACTCTGTCTGTTGCATTTGACAAAGGATCGGATTTCCCCTGGTTTGCTCTTTTACCCAGTGAGGGATGGATTCATGCCTTTTAGTGCTAAGTGAATGCAAACTGTCTCGGCCAGTGTTTGAACTCTGCCCGCCTGCTCCATTTCCTGTGCTGCTAAGCACTCGGCCACTTGCAACTTTTACTGTCTTTGAATTTTAAAAAAAAGGATGTTCAGTGTTTTTGCAGCTTGGGTGGCTGGGCGAAAGGGGGGCGAAGTTCAAAGGTCAGTGCTTGGCGCCGCCTACTTTAGACAAATGCCAGAACAAATCAATGTACGAAAATCGATCGTCTCTGATCGATTCCAAATCAAACAACACTATTCGACAGATCATCACAGAAAGTAACGGACATGATCGAATTCACTTGTTCGATCGATTATTATGAGGAAATCGAGATGGGAACTGCATACATGATTCGAATTTTCTCCCTCTTGACTATGCTATACAGCGCTAAGTGATCTACTTCAAGACACGTTTTTTTTTTTCTTATTGTGCGATATCAGGAAAATGCTTTGTAACATGATTACTGACGAGTGGCTGATTTGGCTTACGAATAGGGACCCCGAGGGGAAAAGGACTCGAAATCAAAAATAGTTAGAATGTACGCGTGAGCAATTTAGTTGATATAATTATGGATGTTAAATCTTTGACAAATATGAAATTGGCAGTAGGAAAGTCGCTGATTTAGTGCGGAAGAACTCGTTTTTAGCCATTTTTTGACAACTTATAGCATGTTTTTTGGTGTTTTGGCGGAATTCTGAGTTTGACAAATAAGAAATTGGCAGAACGAAAATCGCTTATTTAATGCTGAAAAACTCATTTTTAGCCATTTTTTTCCGACAACCATTAGCATCTTTTTGGTGTTTTAAGGCCATTTTTAGTGTTTTGGGTTAATTCAAAGTTACTTTTTTTACTTAGTAAAACTAACACAAGCCTATTTTTGAATAAAAAAACAACACTGAATTTCAGTCTTGACAATTTCTCTACTAACACCTTGGTATTATATACCTAAAGTACAATAGACATTTCACAATTATTTGTCACTTTTATCTTATTCGGCAACGGATAAGGACAGAGCTTAAGGTCAGGGGGAGACTTTCCAAAATCCAGTCTAGGATCCCCGGTCGTAGATAATCCGTCATTCCGTAGACATCAGGGAATACTTTGATTATTCTCTTTAAATTTCTGATTGAATTCGGTAGTACTGTTATGCAGACTGTCAAGGTTAACAATTCTTACAGCAGCTGCTTCTTAAGACCACTGCATTGGAAGTGTTTCGAAAGTGCTTATTTATTTACATCAACCATCTACGAGACATTTTTGCCAATAGATCAATTGACGGGATAGAGCGGAGGAAGATATGTATTCATGTCTTTCCAAAGAGCAGTAGGCCTACTTACTAGTAATAAGATGAAAAAGTGTCAAGTTGCGCAGATTTCTTTTTATTTAGCATTGTCGTTATTACTAATTTCAGTCATTTTCTCTTAGTATCAATTGTTTTTATTACAAAGACTTGAGATTATTACATCTTATTATGACTAGGTGAAAATAAGCAAAAGAAATAAGATGAAAGAAAAACTAGTGAGGATTTGTGTTTGTGTATGTGTGTGCGTGTGCACTGAGATCAGTTGGCAAACGGCCAGCGTACGAAGTTGACATTCACCACACGTATTAGTCAGCATACAAGGCAGTGCAGTGTCGTGTTTGAAGTTTTGGCGATCGGCAGTACTATAGAAATCTAGTTGAAAAAATAATTGAAATATTTCAGATCTTTTTATCTGAAAATACAAATATAAACTTAGATATGAAATATCTTTAGTAGTAACACTGGAGAAAGATAAGCGAAAAACTTCGAAACCGTAGTTTAGTACGACGGACGGAAAGTTATTTTACATGACAACTGTAGCAGGCTGCTCAACACAGCATCAAGTTCGTCCGTCTACCAAACCCACACCTTTGGAGCAAACACTGCCCTAGTCTACAGACCTTCCAATAAGAAGTCGAATTACAAAATATTCTTTTTAAGTAGAGTGGGCTTATGGATTTTGAGCACAGCGGATGGCTCGCAGCCAACTACCCAGCCAGCCACGTGTCTCCGAGTATTCATCCATTAAATGAAATTAGGTTTCTGAACAAATACATGTTCTGATTTCTTCAGACATGCCTCGAATTTCCCAGACACCAAGCCAGCAACGTGATTCCCGTATTCGTACATCAAATGAAATTAGGTTTCTAAACAAATACAAGGAAGACTGCTACCGCACGCAAGATACACTGAAGGTTTTTTTTTTAATCAAAAAAAGCTTGTGATAGGAGCGTGCGTGTAATAGCCTGGGCCGTTTTTCTCTTTAACATTATTAATCTCATCAACAATCTTAATGTTGAACTGAAATGATTTGAATTTAATCTCAATGATGCACGCCGTACGAAGTACTAGCGTGCAGTAGCCAGTATCTGGATATATTTTTGCGTGTACTACAGGGCCTTCCTGTACCGTAAACTTTCGTTGTAACGGCACTGGTTCATCACATACACGTTCAAACGACATGTTACCTTTTATATTCATTAATTTTTGGTTCATTAATTCTATCTGCAGACCTATAACCCAGGAATGGAACATTTAGTGAAACGGTTATAAATAGTCACGTACAATGGACTCCCATTATTACGGCACTCGGGGGGGGGGGGTATAGTGCCGTTATAACGATTTTGCCGTAATAGCGGGTGGGTTTCATACGAAGTGTACGAATAATGAGATGCCAAAAAGTACTGACAAAAATGACTTTTTATCACCCTTTCGCGGTTATCACCCATACACGGGTTAAAGGTCTGTAAATAGAATGAATTAACCAATTTCTCTTTTAATAATGCACTGGAATCTTCATGAGTTGTTGCTGCAAACTAATCGTCTTGCAAGGTTATACAACAAACGTGCCGTTAGAACGAGGGTTTGTTGTTACAAATTGCAAAGAATTTCATGGTGCCTATTTGCAAAAAAATGATTGCTATAAATCTCGGACATTCCTTTTTGCGACTCTCTTCGCATTTTTATTTCATTTTCCTGGCCACTACTTTTTATTCCTGCCATTTCCTCATACTACTAGTGCTCAAACATAGACGAACTCCCTGCCATTCCCAGCCACACGTTTTATCAACGTTTAAGAACTAGTAGTCGTAAGAAGCGACAGGGATAGTTTTTACAACGAACTATCTCATAAATTTGTGACAAGGATAGCTTTTGCATCAAAATATTCCATTAACGTGTGGCAGGAATAAAAAGTTCTGTCGTTTTTTTTCTCATTTTAGCTCGTTTGCCTGTGATTTATTATATGATAACTTCCTTGGCTATTCATAAATAGATAAATAACATTAGCAGACGCCCACGCGAAGTTCGATGACACCGGGGAAGAAAGCGTATCGGACACACAAGCAAATACAATTGCTGGGATTTCGATTGTCAGAGAAATGATTTTCCCGGGCCCTTGAAGCTAAGGCGCGAATTTAACAGCTCCAGTAGTGACGTCATTGTAAAGAAATAGACGCTCCAAAAATGATTTTGGCGGGACATTGTTTGTAGCTGGCCTTTTTATTGGTTGGAAAATAGAAAAGACGTTGCTGCTGCTGCTGCTGCCAAGGAAAGTAAGAGGAGGGGTTGGTTGGAAGATTTTGTTTGGTTCTCCTTGGAGCGGGCTTAGGTACAGTAGTTGATTAACCAATAGGCTTAAGCACCATTTTCATACGTGACTTTGGCGGGACATTTTTGTGGCTGTCCTTTTCATTGGTCGAAAAATAAAAAGACGGGCGTTGTTGCTGCTGATAGATGCAGAGGAGTGGTTGAATGATTTTGTTGGGTTCTTCTAGGAGCAGGGTTGGTAGGTACGTAGGTAGATAGCAGTGTCGAATGTGTCAACCGTTAGGCTGTATAGGCTCAAGCTTTGAGGCACAGAAAGGAGGGGAACGAGAGCTATAAGAAATGGTTCAATTGACTGAGTACATGTGAATTTTAAACTGCGTAATTGTTTCATGAAACTTTGTTTTCATACGTGTATAGTATATTATACATAGAATAACGACTTGAGTTATTTAACGTAACAGTTTATTCTTTTCAACCACAGGTAGGGCTGTGGGAAGGCAAAGTCGGTTGGGGCTTTCCGGGGGTAGATAATCTGTGCCAGAGTAAGCGGGGGAGTATTTGTAGAGTCACGGATGATAGCAAGAAGAAATAACGTGACCGAGGATGCAAGGAGAGATATCGATTGTACAAAAAGCGGTCATGAAGAATAATTAAAAGAAGAAAAAAAAAAGGTGAGACAACTTGGTAATGTGTACAGTGGTAGCCAAGCGGTTAACAGCACTGAAAATAGAATCGGTGAGCCGAGTTCAAACTCCGACCGAGGCTGTTTGCATATCTTAGGAAAGACATGAATCCATTTGATCCACTCTAGCAATGGGGAAATAGCGAGTGAAGTAAGTGACGCCTTTTCGAGTGCTTGTTGCATCTAAATCAAGTGTTTCATATTGCAAACCTAAAAAGACTTAGAACTGTTGCCGAAACAAGAGAATGTAGTAAAAACTTGTGATACCTGGGTGATATTCTATGGCCTAACTACGGTCCAAGTCGGACAACGACAACATCAGCAACAACAATCCTCATCTTATTTAGGGAAGCAAACTCTTCACTGATTGCCTGTCCCGCCTTGTTAAACCAAACCGATATATACAATTACCACTCGTGATTTTCTACCGTAACAGAAAGAACAAGAACAATCCTCACCATATTTAGGGAGTAAAAATGAACATTTTCTCACCTTGATTTGAAATCATGGGCAACTGATTGGCAGGTAGATCTCTCACCGACTGATCGAAATTAACATTACTTACATAACGACACAAATTATGCTAGACATTCACAAGGGCTTATTTCATTCTAATAAATAAATGCAACAATAAATGGACGTTTCCCCAGCAGAATTTGAAATAACGACTAATTGGTCGGTAGGCAGCTCTCTTGCCGACTTGAACAAACTGACCAGTCTTATATATTTACCTTGTCTTCGGTGAGTCATACAATAACCGTGTAGTAACAGGAGATTATTTCAAAATAGTTCTAGTATAATATAACGCAATTTATAATAATTCTGTCGGATCACATATGTCCATTTTTTAAGTAAATAGACCGAGATTAAATGAGATGAGAATTTGGGTTGAAAGCAGTTATTTGGCCTTTGCATTACCGGCAGCTGTTTAGCTTAGTGGTAAGAGCATCACTACGTTGAAGTGGCTATCCTGTTGAATGTATTATATAAATACAATACATGTTACAATATTCATCTTCAGTCGGGAAAGAAGTTGGAGTGGAGTTAGAACCTACATTGATCAGGATTGTTTAATGTTTCTTGTTGTGTAAAAATAAATTCCTGGGTTGTGCATCGTTTTACAAGCCAAAGAGTGAAATCAAAGTTCTTCAGCCCTTTGATTTTTTTTTCATTTCGCTGGGGGAAAAATCTAGTTTGATCAAAAATTGACCATTAGTGACCTCCGACCTATCCCACCACCTTTTTTTGTTCTAGTTAACCCCATGTACCAATTGACCTCAAAGAATATAATTTCTTGGCTGCAAAATAGGTCATAAAGGCCACAAACTAATTCCTCGGAGACTGAATTATATTTTATCCACTTCACTATTTACAAGATCAAAGACATCTTTGTACTGGATAGCAAAATATCCCACTCTTACTAAAAATCACTCCAATCGACTAGATATGGTACGCTATATTATTGATAATCTTCAGCGATCTCTGATGACCTCTATGGTCAATCTCGCAAAAGCTATGTCACAAGTTGATGTATTGTGCATCTTCATGCCAAATATTAGGTCATTGGGTCCTGTCCTTTGAGCGTGATAGTGGCAAAGACAATCATACACAAGCCTTCCGTGTTATAATGGTATAGATTCACAGAAAAAAAAATTCTCCCAAAGATGTTTACCCCTTGCTTTGAATTCACTGGGAAATTTAACCCCCCTCCCCCCCTCTCTCTCTTTAGTAATATTCTAAATAACAGGCCCACTTGCTGCAGGGTCAAGCTCCACTTCTACTTCTATCCGTCAGAAGATGATTACTGCAATGTTCGTATTATATATATACATATAAAATATTATATAAATGATTTAGTTTTTTCTTAGTGTAATTGTATTTATCGATTAAAATGAAATAAGCCCTGAGTATCTGTAAGATGAATTTCAATGATTTGTAAGACTTGTCAGTTCGACTTAGACGTTAAGAGGGTCGGCTACCAATCATTTGGTCACGATTTCGAATCACGGTAAGGGTGTGTTCATCTTATAGATGTATTGATTTATTGGAATGTAATGAACCTTTGTTTATTTCTGACATAAATTGCGTTATTTTGTAATACTTGTTAATTTAGATCAGTCGATAAAAGACCAGACCAGCAATCATATGGTCGTGATTTCAAGAGATATTCCTGAGATTTGGTGAGGATTGTTCTTGTTAATGTTGTTGTTGGTGTTGTAAAAGTCAAATCCAGACTTTGACAATTATCTATCCATCTATCTACACGTTCTTCCTATATGTATATATCTGCCTCTTCCCTCTCTTTCCCTCTTTATCTCACCACCCTCTATCTCTTACCGCCCTCTATCTCTTACCGCCCTCTATCTCTTACCGCCCTCTATCTCTTACCGCCTTCTATCTCTTACCACCCTCTATCTCTTACCGCCCTCTATCTCTTACCACCCTCTATCTCTTACCGCCCTCTATCTCTTACCGCCCTCTTCCTCTTACCGCCCTCTATCTCTTACCGCCCTCTATCTCTTACCGCCCTCTTTCTCTTACCGCCCTCTATCTCTTACCGCCTTCTATCTCTTACCACCTTCTATCTCTTACCGCCCTCTATCTCTTACCGCCCTCTATCTCTTACCGCCTTCTATCTCTTACCGCCCTCTATCTCTTACCACCCTCTATCTCTTACCGCCCTCTATCTCTTACCACCCTCTATCTCTTACCACCCTCTATCTCTTACCACCCTCTATCTCTTACCGCCCTCTATCTCTTACCACCCTCTATCTCTTACCGCCTTCTATCTCTTACCGCCCTCTATCTCTTACCGCCCTCTATCTCTTACCGCCCTCTATCTCTTACCGCCCTCTTTCTCTTACCACCCTTTCTCTCTTACCGCCCTCTTTCTCTTACCGCCCTCTATCTCTTACCGCCCTCTTTCTCTTACCGCCCTTTTTCTCTCACCGCCTTCTATCTCTTACCGCCCTCTATCTCTTACCGCCCTCTTTCTCTTACCGCCCTCTATCTCTTACCGCCCTCTTTCTCTTACCGCCCTCTATCTCTTACCGCCCTCTATCTCTTACCACCCTCTATCTCTTACCACCCTCTATCTCTTACCACCCTCTATCTCTTACCGCCCTCTATCTCTTACTGCCCTCTTTCTCTTACCGCCCTCTTTCTCTTACTGCCCTTTTTCTCTTACTGCCCTTTTTCTCTTACCGCCCTCTATCTCTTACCGCCTTCTATCTCTTACCGCCCTTTTTCTCTTACCGCCCTCTATCTCTTACCGCCCTCTTTCTCTTACCACCCTCTTTCTCTTACCGCCCTCTATCTCTTACCGCCCTCTATCTCTTACCGCCCTCTTTCTCTTACCGCCCTCTATCTCTTACCGCCTTCTATCTCTTACCGCCCTCTATCTCTTACCGCCCTCTATCTCTTACCGCCCTCTATCTCTTACCGCCCTCTATCTCTTACCGCCCTCTTTCTCTTACTGCCCTTTTTCTCTTACCGCCCTCTATCTCTTACCGCCCTCTATCTCTTACCGCCTTCTATCTCTTATCGCCCTTTTTCTCTTACCGCCCTCTATCTCTTACCGCCCTCTATCTCTTACTGCCCTCTTTCTCTTACCGCCCTCTATCTCTTACCGCCCTCTTTCTCTTACCGCCCTTTTTCTCTTACCGCCCTCTATCTCTTACCACCCTCTATCTCTTACCACCCTCTATCTCTTACCGCCCTCTATCTCTTACCGCCCTCTATCTCTTACCGCCCTCTTTCTCTTACCGCCCTCTATCTCTTACCGCCCTCTTTCTCTTACCGCCCTTTTTCTCTCACCGCCTTCTATCTCTTACCGCCCTCTATCTCTTACCGCCCTCTATCTCTTACCGCCCTCTTTCTCTCACCGCCCTCTATCTCTTACCACCCTCTATCTCTTACCGCCCTCTATCTCTTACCGCCCTCTATCTCTTACCGCCCTCTTTCTCTTACCGCCCTCTTTCTCTTACCGCCCTCTTTCTCTTACCGCCCTCTTTCTCCTACCGCCCTCTTTCTCTTACCGCCCTCTTTCTCTTACCGCCCTCTTTCTCTTACCGCCCTCATCCTCCTGTTTCCCTCTCTTGTCCTCCTGTTTCCCTCTCTCATCCTCCTGTTTCCCTATCTCTTCCTTCTGTTTCCCTCTCTCTCTCCCTTCTGGTTCCCCCTCTCTCTCTCTTCCTTCTGTTTCCCTCTCTCTCTCTCTTCCTTCTGGTTCCCCCTTCTCTTCCTTCTGGTTCCCCCTTCTCTTCCTTCTGGTTCCCCCTCTCTCTTCCTTGTGGTTTCCCCTCTCTCTTCCTTGTGGTTCCCCCTCTCTCTCCCTTGTGGTTCCCCCTCTCTCTCTCTTTCTCTCTCTCTTCCTTCTGGTTCCCCCTCTCTCTCTCTCTCTCTTCCTTCTGGTTCCCCCCCTCTCTCTCTCTCTTCCTTCTGGTTCCCCCCCTCTCTCTCTCTCTTCCTTCTGGTTCCCTCTCTTTCTCTCTCTCTCTCTCTCCCTTCTGGTTCCCTCTCTTTCTCTCTCTCTCTCTCCCTTCTGGTTCCCTCTCTTTCTCTCTCTCTCTCTCCCTTCTGGTTCCCTCTCTTTCTCTCTCTCTCTCTCTCTTCCTTCTGGTTCCCTCTCTTTCTCTCTCTCTCTCTCTTCCTTCTGGTTCCCTCTGTCTCTTCCCTTTGTCTCTCCCATCTCTTCCCCTTCTGTTTCCTACTCTCTCGGTTTTTCCTACCTTCCCCCTCTCTGTACTTCCTTCTTTCTCTGTCACGTCTTCTCCGTCCTCTCCCTCGCTCGCTCGCTCTCTCTCTCTCTCTAGTCTGTCTTTCTGTGAATGTGCTTACATTGCACGTGTCCGGCACTGCTTGTTACACACAAGTGGGGGTCTGGGATGGGGGATGGGGGTTGTAGGGGGCGTCTCTATTGTATCACGTCGCCTCATCGATCGTTTCTTTCCCAGTGTTTTTCAATGGACGCCTCCTCGCTACGAAGGAGTTTGTTGAAATAGACTTCAACAAGAGGCGACGGACCTGAACCAAAAATAGCGAGGCGACGGACCTGAACCAAAAATAGCAGCATTACGACCTAAACCCCCTCCCCCCCGCCACTTGTCTCTACCCTGCAGCTCTCTCTCCCTTTCTCTGCTTTATCTCTCACTCACCCTCCGTCTCTCTCCTCTCATGTCTACATAGATAAGGGGGTCTGTGAAGATTGATACATGTGTAGAACTGCCTTTAGAGAGAGAGTGACAGGGGAGTCTCTGTGGTGATGCTGGAAGAGGTTAACAAGTTTGTACAGAGAGGGGTGCAGAGAGAGAGAGAGAGAGAGAGATAGCTATAATGTCTGCAGAAAGAGAGAGAAGGAGTCTGTAAAGAAATAGATAGACGGTAGACCTGTAGAGAAAGTAGGAAAGACCTGTAGAGAGACGCGTTAAAGATCTATAGAGATGGAAGGTGAGATAGATGGCGGGGCCTCTATAGCCGTGGAAAGAGAGGCAAAGGGCCAGTAGTCGGATAATGGGGCAATTCATATAAGTTTTGTTTTTTAGTCAGATCGCCAAGAAGACAAATTAACGTCCGGCTCAAGGTGGCGCCAGCCAGAGAATAGTGTGCTCAAAAGTAATGTCCCATCTAATTTTCGAAGTCAGTGTGCGCATTTTTTTTTTTTTTTTTTTTTTTTTTTTTTTTTTTCGAAGACAAAAGTATGTGCGCACTGGATGTTTGTGTAAATCTAAATTGCATCAAGGTATTTCAAAGTCCAATTAACTAGTTAACGGAAACAGTTTATCAAGATATTTTTCCATATAAAAGTGCAAATGATAATGATATCATACGTATTATTATTATTATTCGCTGAACCAGTTCTGGTAATTAACATTTTGTGTTCGTAACTTATCATAAACTATGCCTAAATGCCAGACTGTCCAACCTCCCATGGGGACACAAATTATTCAAATTATATTTGATTAGGAGAAATAGAGAAGTTGCTCTCGCTCTTATCTATATCTACCTATCCAGTCTGTTCTCGGTCTCTCTACCTATCCGGTCTGTTCTCGGCCTCTCTACCTATCCGGTCTGTTCTCGGCCTCTCTACCTATCCGGTCTGTTCTCGGCCTCTCTACCTATCCGGTCTGTTCTCGGCCTCTCTACCTATCCGGTCTGTTCTCGGCCTCTCTACCTATCCGGTCTGTTCTCGGCCTCTCTACCTATCCGGTCTGTTCTCGGCCTCTCTACCTATCCGGTCTGTTCTCGGCCTCTCTACCTATCCGGTCTGTTCTCGGCCTCTCTACCTATCCGGTCTGTTCTCAGTCTCTCTACCTATCCGGTCTGTTCTCGGTCTCTCTACCTATCCGGTCTGTTCTCGGTCTCTCTACCTATCCGGTCTGTTCTCAGGTCTCTCTACCTATCCGGTCTGTTCTCGGTCTCTCTACCTATCCGGTCTGTTCTCAGTCTCTCTATCTATCCGGTCTGTTCTCGGCCTCTCTACCTATCCGGTCTGTTTTCGGCCTCTCTACCTATCCGGTCTGTTCTCGGCCTCTCTACCTATCCGGTCTGTTCTCGGCCTCTCTACCCATCCGGTCTGTTCTCGGTCTCTCTACCTATCCGGTCCGTTCTCGGTCTCTCTACCTATCCGGTCTGTTCTCGGTCTCTCTACCTATCCGGTCTGTTCTCGGTCTCTCTACCTATCCGGTCTGTTCTCGGCTTCTCTACCTATCCGGTCTGTTCTCGGCCTCTCTACCTATCCGGTCTGTTCTCGGCCTCTCTACCTATCCGGTCTGTTCTCGGCCTCTCTACCTATCCGGTCTGTTCTCGGCCTCTCTACCTATCCGGTCTGTTCTCGGCCTCTCTACCTATCCGGTCTGTTCTCGGCCTCTCTACCTATCCGGTCTGTTCTCGGCCTCTCTACCTATCCGGTCTGTTCTCGGCCTCTCTACCTATCCGGTCTGTTCTCGGCCTCTCTACCTATCCGGTCTGTTCTCGGCCTCTCTACCTATCCGGTCTGTTCTCGGCCTCTCTACCTATCCGGTCTGTTCTCGGCCTCTCTAACTACCTATATATATATATATGTGTGTATAATGACCACTTGTCAAGGGATGATAAATTTGGAATTCTGTAAACAATCTATGTAGGTTCTGGGGCTACCTAATCGATGTTGATTTTCAAAGTTGGTACAAAACTCGATCTGTACTCGCTCCCCTTCCTCATTTAGACTGGTGTCAGACTAAGCTAAACTTCGTATATAGATATAGGTAGATAATATACCATATGACATTGCCCACACGATCTGAAGTCGGTCTTGTGTCTCTCTCCTTCGCCCACACGATCTGAAGTCAGTCTCCTCTCTTTCTCTCTCTCTATTCCGATATTTATCTTTTTAGAATAACATTTCTGGATCTAAAATACACAAGAAAAAGGAGGGAAGTTAGCACTGATCTGTGAGTATTTGTCTGAATTTCAGTTGCCAACATATGAAATCTTTTTTTTTTTATACGAAAAAGATTCTTAGTAGTGAGAATTACTATCGAAACCCATTTTTCATCACTGTCTGTGAGATTTGTTTAGTCTGAAAGAAAACCGCTAGTTCCTTACACCAGCGTCACTCAACCTGACTTCAATCTGACCCTGCGGACCGGTAAGGTTTTTTTCCCTTAATGAGTCAGGGATCAGTGGAATGTCAATGCCAAATTTTATTCATATACGATCAGTGAAATTTTCCTTTAAAATTTGAAATGATAGCATAAGAATTGGTATTAGACATATATTGGAAGGCAAGTTTCAAGAGATAAACGTCGTCATCTTGGCGTTAGATCAGATGCATAGCGAGTACAAAGAAAGTTAGTATATAATTTCGCTTTCTGATGAGAGTTTTGTTAAATTGTCTTTTCCAGAAACTTTAATTTGTTGTTCTTTGATAGTTGTATTCATTTTTGAAGCTGTTCAATGTTTCAGCTTCTATTATTTCTGGATTTTGATTCATTAATTTGTTCCAATCGTTGATAACTCTTTGTGAGATGAATCCTCTTCTTGAAGTATTTTTTTCTGCAATGATTTCTGGTTTCCATTTTCTCTTATTCGTTCATTTTAAAGTATTTTTTGGCCGGGATGTTGTTGGTTCCTTTTTATTATTTTATTATCATCCTTTTATTCTCCTATCTTCAGATGTTGATAGTTTCAATTGTTCAAGTCTTTTTTTAATAAGGGAGGCTTGCATAAAAAGGCCGATGCGAGGCCAAGTAATAATTAGATATATATATATATAATTTGAACGATAGAGAGTGAGATAGACTCAGGAGTGAAAGTTTATGGAAGTTACGTTTATTCATCTTTAAATGTTTTCATTGATGGTGCAGACATGTTTCGGGAGACATTCCATCTTCAGTAGTGTGTGTGTACATTTATAGTTTGAAGTGGAACATAAGTTCACCATTAGGAGCTTTGCCTTGTGAGCAAAAAATGGTATCCCATATATGTGTGAGTGTGTGTATATTTACTTGAATGCCATTAAAGACTTGGAAGCAAACTGTGTACTAACACTGGGACGTGCTCCCGACTTGGAGTAGCATAAAAATGCGGTTTGTCTGTCACTCTCCTAACTAGAATTGATGACTCCCACCTGGAAATGGGCTTGGTTCTATGTTGGGGGGGGGGGTTAGTCAGTCTGAAAATGCATATTTGATACCTTATCTGATGACTGAGATCATTTGCCCCAGACAGTGCCGCCCTCCTCCCCGAATGATACGAAGAAACCATTTTGGACGACCAACCATAAAATGCAGCCATGAGTCGAGTGCCTTTTTTGGTGGTAGACGAATCCCCCCCCCCCATCCCAACATGATCCCCATTTCGTCAAGTTGGGGTGAGGGGTTGAGGGGGGGGGGCTGGATAAGTACCGCCATTCTCTAAATAGGTCACTCCCTTATGCGCTGGTTTTCGATATCGTTTCTCTCATCAGACTGGCAACCTGATCCCTAAAGTCCCTATCGGTGACTGTCTTCCGTGGACGCGGGTCCCCACTTTCGAGTAAAAGTGGCCAACTGAGTCTTCGTGAGCAATGGTCGACCAACCATTAGGCCGAGTAGACCTAAGCCTAGCCTACCCTCCCCCCCTTAAGATCAGGAATAATGTAATTAGGATTTCGTTTTTTTCAAAAGAGGCTCTTAATCTACGAACACTTAGAAGTGATGATTTTTAGCGATTTGTACGGCATTATACACAGTACAGCGATGTGATTTATTTAAGGTGACAATGCTATTCTATTCGAGGGATGGAGCAAGGTCAGGATGGGGGGGGGGGGTACTAGCTCAGCCTTGTGACTCTGTTGATAGATAATCCTTCATAGTTCTAATGGGAAACCTTTTTTTCGATAATATGTTTGTCTAATCATGGTGTAACAATTACGGGCACGGACAATGCATTGGAGAGCCAAGTTCAAACTCCAGCCGAGCCAGTTCACGTTCATTTCACTTGGGAAAACCATGAATCTATCTCTTATACTCCCGCCCATTAGGGCAACTTGGGCTATGTGGCCTTGGAAAACCCTTTGCCAACGCGCAGGTTACGATTACTTTTAATCAAAACCACGACGTCATTTGGTATCTGTGGAATTGGAATGCAGAAAGGCTTCTTTCTTTGAGAGTGAGAATAAGCGTAATGGTGATGCCAATCGAAAATTAATCACAAACGGCAATGAAGACAGATTCAACACTGTGGACAATATTGGTGCAAGCAACTTCCGTTCAACTATATGAAAAAATGGTGTACACTCTAAACGGAATCTGTCCACGAGAAAAAATGATTCGGGACTTTGAGATTCAAACGGACCACCCTATTTAAAGCGACCAGACTTCGTAGTTAGCAACGAAGAAATTCAGACAAAAATTGATTGTTCCAGCTGATTAGAAAAATTAATCAGAAGGATAGGGTGTGAAATGAAGAACTCACTTAAAGCTTGCAGATGTTATTTATTTTCCCCAAGGGCAAATACGACACAAGGTTGGTTTCATATCGGGTACTATATCCATACGTGCGGGTTAAACAAACATTGCCAGGTCATGATGACCTGAAATCCTCCCTTTTTAGTGCAATGGGGAGGTAATGCCACCAGTTTGAAATACCCAGGACCAGGTTCGATTCATTCATGCCATGCCTTGTCTGAATACGAAACAAGACTGATTCCAGTCAAAAGGCAAAGGTGTGAAAAGCGTGGAACTATTACGCCAGTTAAATACCATGTTTAGTTTGGCATTAGTCCTGAATTTATCACAAGGCTACCCTGGGTACCCAACTACAGTGGCCTCACAATAGACGAAGCTAAGCCTGGTGAATGTTTGGGTAGTTATTTACAACGTAAAAACAAGAGTCGTCATTGTTGATCACAATGTGGAATGAACTTACGTCATTCGCATCTAATTTTCCTTCGAGTGCCAACGTGATCATTTATTCAACGCGAGTAACACATTTATGGAGTCGAGCTCAGAAAGGCATGAAGCCATACGTATGGGTCACCTAGTAAAATTGAATTCACTAGGTGTGTAGCACCCAGTGAGTATTAAATATACTGCCTCCCTAATAATCTGCAATACTAGCTATTGTTCCATGGTGAGGTAATCAACTGATATTTACTAAGCTTAACTTAGTACGGCCTTAGTAAAGAGTACTTAGTGAAGCTCTAATCAGCAGCAGCAGCCTTTTAACAACTTTCCTCAAGATTTGCCATCTCTCTCGATCGTGGTCGTCGCATCGCCAATACACTGCGAACCTGTTAGATTCGTCATGCCATGTTTTTTTTCTGTTGGAAAATCCTCACGTTGGAGGCGCAGTGAGAATCGAACTCTCTTCATCACTAATGATCGGGGAGACTAGCTTGTTAACCATAGCAATGAATAAAAAAGGGGGGGCAGAGCAAAAAGAATGGTTTAGGGGTAAATGTTTTTATTGATTGCACACGTGAGTATTTCAGATAATATTTCAGCACTTATGCATAGATTGTTTTCGTATCTGGGATATTATAAATACTGTTTCGTTTTCTGAAGGCTCCGAACATATAAGCATTTGAAAGAAATGGTTTTAGAATCCCATACTGCATTATACATAGTAACACAGTTATTTAACATGACCTTATTCAATGAAGGACGGGGCGGGGGCTAAAGTCAGATGGAGCCTAGGTGCCTGGATGGTAGATAATCGGTCAGTGACTCACCATGACACAAGGGATCTCATCCCTCATCCTAATTGCATTTGAAGTGTAAGGGGTCATCAGTCTTTCTTTTGACCTGACCCCGTTGAAGATATTGTGAAGATATATATATCCACTGCCAGTGTAAGATGATTGATAGCTCCGTCCGACACTCCACATTCTTTCCACCTCGCTTCAATCATCTTTCTCTCTTTTTTTCTTTCTTTTTTCTCTTTCTTTTCTATTTCTCTTTTCTTTCTTTTCTCTCTTTCTTATTCCTCTATTCCTTTTTCTCTCCCGATTCCTTTTCCTTTCTCTCTTCTCTTTTTTCTTTTTTCGCTTTTCTCTCGCCTTCTCTCTTCTCCCTCTCTCTTTCGTCCATCCCCCTCTCTCTTTGCACCCTCTCTGTCTCTCTTTGCACCCTCTCTGTCTCTCTTTGCACCCTCTCTGTCTCTCTTTGCACCCTCTCTGTCTCTCTTTGCACCCTCTCTGTCTCTCTTTGCATCCTCTCTCTCTCTCTTTCCATCCTCTCCGTCTTTCTTTCCATCCTCTCCGTCTCTCTTTCCATCCTCTCCGTCTCTCTTTCCACCCTCTCCGTCTCTCTTTCCACCCTCTCCGTCTCTCTTTCCACCCTCTCCGTCTCTCTTTCCACCCTCTCCTTCTCTCTTTCCACCCTCTCCGTCTCTCTTTCCACCCTCTCCGTCTCTCTTTCCACCCTCTCCGTCTCTCTTTCCACCCTCTCCGTCTCTCTTTCCACCCTCTCCGTCTCTCTTTCCACTCCCTCTCTCTCTCTCCACCCTATCTCTCTCACTCTTTCCACCCTATCTCTCTCACTCTTTCCACCCTATCTCTCTCACTCTTTCCACCCTATCTCTCTCACTCTTTCCACCCTATCTCTCTCACTCTTTCCACCCTATCTCTCTCTCTTTCCACCCTATCTCTCTCTCTTTCCACCCTATCTCTCTCTCTTTCCACCCTATCTCTCTATCTCTCTCTTTCCACCCTATCTCTCTATCTCTCTCTTTCCACCCTATCTCTCTCTCTCTCTCTCTTTCCACCCTATCTCTCTCTCTCTCTCTCTCTTTCCACCCTATCTCTCTCTCTCTCTTTCCACCCTATCTCTCTCTCTCTCTCTTTCCACCCTATCTCTCTCTCTCTCTCTTTCCACCCTATCTCTCTCTCTCTCTCTTTCCACCCTATCTCTCTCTCTCTCTCTTTCCACCCTATCTCTCTCTCTCTCTCTTTCCACCCTATCTCTCTTCAATATTCACACAGAGCATCTCCTATCTGAGAATTCGTGACTCAAATGCGTGAGTAAGGAACTCACCGATATGCATTCCCTCCATGTAAAATATTAACTTCTTTTGTTCGGCAGAACATTCACAAAATTCGGAACGATGCAAAAAGATCCGTATGGTCCCCGAACAAAGGTGACACACTAATTCGTAAATCGTATCATATTCATGTAACTACCCGAGCAGAGAATGGAATCGCCTTACCGAGTTCAAACTCTGACTGAGACGGTTTGCGTTCACTTTCTATTAATGCTCTTGAGAGAGGCATATATCCGTCTTCTCTCTCATCTCCCCGATTGTGAGTCAGCGTGGCAGGGTAGGGCCTATTATCTTCCATGTCTTAAGTACATGGTGAAGACTCATGTGTAACAACGGACTTTCTGAACTCTTCGCTGTATTGATTTTAGTGGAGTTGGAAAAAGTAGACTCCATTTAGAACGAGATAAGTAATTTTGTGCGAAAGAGTAGGGTGGGTGGAAGTCATCACATTTCAGGTTTCTCTTCACTTCTCTCTCACCCAGTTTGACTCATAATATAAGTTCAATGTTTGCAGTGCGTGAAAATAGACAGAAAGGCAACAAGCACCTGAGGCGGCGTCACTCACTACGACTGCTATTTCACCCATGGCTGGAGAGGGGACGAAGCGATGGATTAACGCCTTTTACAAGGACATTGATGCGAAATGAGACCACAAGACCATCAACAACTTTTACTACCTAAAATAGCTAATAACAGATCATACACATGGACGAGAAAAAAACAAATCAAATTAATTAATGAATTCGCTTTTGCTAATATAAATCTACACATAGAATAATTAATAATGTGTGTTAGTCGTCTGTCACGCTAAAGGATGCAGCTGACGCAGTAAAGTAGAATTTCATGTTCTGATGATGTGGTAAAAATGCTGTATTTAAAGTAACAAAACAAAACAAAAAATGAAAAAGCTCATTTTCTATATCTATCTATCCATATATATATATATAAATATATATATGTGTGTGTGTGTACATGAGAGAGAGAAAGTGATATATTTACCGCGTAACGGCAGCAGATCATTTCAAATAAGTCTCTCTATGATATAATGCAATGTATAATTCATTCTGTCGGACTAAATACGTCCATTTCTTTATACATAGCTGTCACGTTGAAAGAGGCGTATAGACCGAGAATAAACGAGATGAGAATTTACGTTGAAACCAGTTATTCGGCCTTTGCATTACAGGCGGCTGTTAAGCTCAATGGCAAGAGCATCGCTACGTTGAAGCGGCTACCCTATCGGTGGCAGGTTCGATTCCTGCAGGATTTCCATTTTTTTAATTGTTTAATTATTATTGACTAAATCAAATGATATATTAGCCGTGTTGCAATGGGAGAACATTTCGAAAAAGTGTATATATAATAAAACGCAATTTATGATATATATATATCAAATGTTGACATTTTTTGAGAGTACAGGTAAACTATGATATAATAAGCTACGTGTCCGTCCATCACACTGTATAAAATATATTTACAATATTGAAAGGGGTGTGGGCAGAGGAAAGGTTCTGATTCTGATCAAAATTGAGGTAGACGAAAACAAGTATTTTAATTGATTTTCCTTCAAGCTGAGTCTGATGATAGATTTCAATTTATTTGATTAATTTGGTACTGAAGGAACTTAATTTGTCCAAAGAGCATCAAAATTTGATTTTGTGCACCAAAAGACACCGGGCAACCTTGACATGTGTGGGCCCCGGGCCCCCACGATAAACCCTACCTTGTTTCACATTCCGCCCTCGTGTGGAAGCGAATAAATATTTAAATACCTCCTAATTTAACTGCTACTACCCAGCAGACCATGATCTTTTTGGTCTGACGGTCATTCACCTTAGGTGATCAAGTAGGCTGTGCTCGGGGCTAAATTAGCCAGTGCTGCCAAGTATTGATTAGTATGGATAGCTAAAACTGCCTTTAGAAATGGCGAAAATCGGCTATTTTCCTTTTATTTCCATTTAACCTTTTCAGCTAAAAAGGTTATGTACCCATTTAAAGCCTAATTATCGAATAAAATCACCATACTCCAAGATCCAAGAACAAATTATTGATTAAGATGTACGTTTACCTTTTATGAGGCTTTTAAAGCTAATTTTAGAGGTGGAAATGGTGTGTAACATAAGATTAGATTTGATTTTTTTTTTGTTCTAGCTCCTAAACTTTGTCCTTTCCGCTGGGATGGGGCATTCTTTTGCTTGCCGGTAATTTTGGCTTCGTGGTTTGTAATAAACCGCCTGATTTTTGCATGGCTCATCCATTCCTTCTTTGAATATATCCAATCTTTGAGCTGTAACTACGTCTTTAGGAAGGTTGTTCCGAATTATGCGTTGAATGAATCAGTTTCTTCTCTTCTCTATTTGACATCTCTTCATCTTGAATGATTTTTCATTTCCTTTTTGTCCTTGTCTGGTTTCCTTTGGATTCCATCTTTGGTTAACATGCAGTTTCGTACCTTTTCGATTATGATCTTGAATGTTTCAATCATGTTCATATTCAATCTCCTGTTTCTGAGAGATGGCAAGTTCAGTGATCTATTTCTTTCTTCGTAAGTTTTTCTTTCGACATTCTGGAATCGTATTCGTGGCACTTTCGACATTCCGGAACCGTATTCGTCACTCTCTCCTCTACTGTATTAATCATTTACAGGACATAGGATACTCTCAGAGGCACTGAAACTTACTAATTTATACAAATATATACTATTTTCAAAGAAATATAATGGCTTGATTTTCAGCTATCGTAGAATTATATTGGCTAAATGAGAAAATATTCAGCCATATCTAGCCAAAAGATAGCTGATTTGGCACCCCCTAAATTAAGCCCAGTGGCGTGTCAAAAAACCGTCACTAGGAAGTAATTAGGCGTGCATGCTGTTGAGTCATTTTTATTAGAATGACCAATGGCCACAGTTAGCGTCTTCAACAAGTGTCTTCGTAAATGACCGGAATAAATAATAATCTAAAGCTGACTTGATTTAGCTTAAGCCTCCTTCCGGCTTAATTTTCATTGGTTGATATCCTTCTGACGTAATCCCGACTCCAGGAGGTGAGGGGGGTTCACACGTGCTGATTCCCACACGGAAATATACAATCAATTATGCTCCTGGTATAGGCGTCGACTGTCACTCTTTTTCTGGGTGGGATGGGACTTAGGGGTATATTCAGAATATATCTTAGCGGCAAACCTGTCACCTGCAAATACATCTTTTTATTTCTGGGTATAGTAAGTCAGGATTACATAAAACAAATTATACTCCACCATAATTCTTTTATTGACTATAAGGTTTCAACTTTCAAACCCTCGGCACGGAGGCTTGATGCAGGGGGTGTAAATACCCCTCTTTGCTCCCCCCTGACGCCCATAGTTATTTTTTGTCATTTGTATTATTACTGTCATCACGTTTTACGCTCCGTACGGTAGAACCGTTCCTACTTTGTTATCACATATCTTGTACGTCGGCAGTTTTGCCAACTCAACAAATGGTACTCACACAATAGTGGGATTCGACGATTAAGACAAAAAAGTTATTCCTCTTGAATGATTCTTCTTTAATTTAAGAGGTTAGATATACACGAATGAACCCCTTACAAAACAATAATTCTATCGGAAAAAAAACAAACAAACTATAATTCAATGTGAAATTCGCGTAAAAAGTTTGTGACGTTTTGGGACGAATGAAGGCTGAGGAATCCCCAAACTGTAAAAATTGTTCATCTGCTTGGAAAATAGGAAAATTGTATACACACTGTTCCAGAATCTCATCTAGAGGTTGTATTTACAAGCACCAGCAACTAAAGCATGTTCTTGAGGTTGAAATAGACTGTGCTTGAGTGTATTGCCTTGCAATTATATAAATTAACTCGAAAGAGGCCTGTCTCGCAAATCGAGGCTGACCAAAAAACAGCCTTGTTCGATCGTGCAAGACGAGGTTAGAAAACAACCCCAAAAAAGAGTTGAAAAAAACAAAAACAAACTTCATCTGGCTCATTGCAAATGAATTCCTTTTTGTTGAAGACTATTATAAAGACAAAACTAAGTAAATTTGTGGAGAGAACATAATTTTAAAACAAGAATCAAAACCGACGTGAACAGTTGTTCGACAGTTTCGAATTTCAATAATTTAATCCAAAATTTTATTCAAAGTTATTTTATAATTTATTTCAATACAACGTAGTAAATGTGTTTTTTCAAGAAATGGACATATTTGGCCCGACAGAATGAATTATAAATTGCGTAATATTATGTAGAAACATATTTGAAATGATCTCCCGTCCTTCCACGATTGATATATCACTCAATTTAGTGACTACGAAAATAGAATAAATCCTTTAATTTCTTATTCTTCTAACGATGTCAAAATTGATTGATATATTAACCGTGTAATGATGGGAGATCATTTCAAATAAATTTCAGTTTAATATAACGCAATTAAAAATTCAACATAAAAAATATAATCACCAACTGACTCTCTTCAAACAAACACTTCAGCTATCCATGTTATATTTAAAAAAAACACAAAATTTATTTTAATTTGATTTGATATCAAAACAAAAAAACGCACACATCAAGGTGTAAGGTATATTTCTGCAATACGTTCCAGTAGGTTTTCATGGGGATCCTCCTCCTATCAAGAGAAAGATTTCGAAATAAAAAATTCGTGAGGGACTATTTTAATGTTTGTCCAGTCTCGAAAATATGAAAAAAAATCATTCGAGGGGAATAACTACTGTCTGTATCATTGCATCCCAACATCGTATGAGTACCCAAAAATATTTTCGCGCCTATTAGACTGCCAAAAAGTGCTCAGTTTTTACCCCGCCAAAAATACGCTGAATGCTAAAAATGGCCAAAATATTTAAGCACGCCTGCTCTAATTTAGCGCTTGATTGCACTGCCAAAAGAAGGAACGCGCTGAATTTAGCGCAGAAAGCTCAAAATTGACGACACAGAGTATAACACACCTTTTTCGTCAGTTCTATTAACGCTCCTCTGTTTCCGGCTGGTTCATTTTCTCGTGTGTGTCATCTTTGGGTGTTGGATCGGAGTGATCAAGTTTTTCCAAGGGCATAGATGGGGGGTGTGGGGGGGTGAAATCGCCCCCGGGCTCCCTTGATAGTTTTATGAATAGTAGTTCACATACTGAATTTCTACTAACATTATACATTGTTAACAGCCCAAATGTTGGGAAAGGGACCTTCAAGGACCCAAACCTCCTGCTACGCCTCTGAGTGTTTCCCAAACTTTCTCAACCTAATGCCCCCACCCCACCCCTTGGGACGTATATTTCACCACCACCGTCTGTCTTAATAAGAATCGGTCAAAAATAAAATGTTAAATATTCTTTATTTTCAAACAAGAACCGTAAGTTCAACGATACAGACACCACCTGCAGTAGTTATAGCGAGAAGAGGAGGAAGTGAGAGCAAGAAGTCTTTTTTCTTTTATTTGAGTCAATTGATTCTCACACTTGTAAAATATAACAGTATGGAAAATTCTGAGAGCATTATTTTCAATAAAAATCGCAAATGGCCATTTTTGGCTTTTTTTAACAAATGAAAATACGTCATTAGTAGCCGGTAAAAAACAATTGATCGGAATTGGTGTTCTTTAAATGACATCATACTTCTTCCTCCCTATTTCTATTTGTGGACATATCTAAAAAAAAAAGTTGAGCATTTAACAAAATTATAATTCTAAAATAGTCTATAGAAGGACTTGATTAATCAATATTAAAAAAAAAATTAGATATGCTACTATGCGTTGGAGGTATCTTTGTGCCTTGAACCCCTCCTCCCCCCCAAGCATATGTTGTCTTTCCAAGCCCCACCACCACCACCACCATCCCTTGCTTTACAGTGACCCTAAAGTGGGAGGTGGCACGCGTTTTGGGAATGACTGGTCTAGATCACTTGTTCTTGGCTATACTTCACATTTCCTTTCAGTCAAATAGGATTTATGTTAGAAATAGAATCTAAGGGCTTCGTTTACGTGGCATATTGTTGCTTTGTCTCAGACTTCAGCCCAGTAGCCTTTCTTCTTTGACTGGTTTTCATTTCGAAGTAGTCTCTCTGTTAAGATAAACGTCGACCCCTATTTCGATTTTAGTTTCTTGGAGGCTGATGATCCATTCAATCTTCGTCACTGCCCGAAAGGCCAGTCAGAGGGTTAAAGGGATGGGCTTCCTTGATTTGCATAATGAACGTAGTGTAGAGATCGGTCTCTTATTCGGAGCGATTGACCGGGTCGCCACGAAAAGCTCTCTGCATGGATCCCAGCTGCTTATAGCACCAAGAGGGCCGCCCATCTAGATACTGAACTGGCTCGATGTTGCTTAACTTCGGTGATCGTACTGAAGTCCGTCTTATAACATTGAATGCTGCTGCTTCGAAGGAATTTTGTTTTATGTAATCGATATTAGTAAACCAATTTCTCTCATAGAATTCGTATTTTCCTTTCAGAATGTTCCAAGGTAATCAAGACTAGGAAATACAAATCTCTGACAAAATATCATCAATTTCAGAAAAATATCAAGAGAAGGTTGGAAAAAAAAGCAATAATCCAAAGATCATCATAATTCAACCTTAAAATAAAATGTATTTTATTTTTCATAATATGTTTCCCTTCTTATTCTATCTTTATTTATTAGTTCTTTTGGTAAATATCTACGGTTATTTTCTTTACATCACTCTTTTATTAAATCCAAGTCGTAGCTTTTTTAGCACTAAAATCAAATGAAAAATGGCAAATCACATATTGCTTTCGATGTTTGAAATGAGTTTTTTTTTCCACTCAGTTATTTGCAAAAATAATTTCTTCCATTCGGAGCCTCCAGCTCGTCCCAAATCCACCTGATTTTCGGAAAGTAGGAGAAGTAAAAAATTGACTATCCATAGGCCCACGTTTCATACAAGGGACGTAACTCAAATTCGATAAATATTTAAATTTAAACCCGTACCTATTACCTCCCTTGAATATTGTAATTCTGTAGTTTTTATTTTATTTATTTATTATTATTATTATTATTATTTTATTAATAAGAATCCGAAATTTACTATCAGATAGGTTTAGAACAACGATCCAGGTCGTGAAGCTCGAGCCCTCACAAGGGGCAATTCAAAATTTGCGTGAAAAGTGTTCCTTGACTCAGAACTTGTCTGTTTCAAGGTTTGACTGATAAGTACGTAACTATACATTATCAATTCCTAATTAATCAACGTTTTCAAGAATTAATTTTACCATAGATTCTATTGTAACTAACGCTCAACTCATCTACTTCATGAACTATGCCCACGGTGAAGTAACCACGTCGTTGTCAATGAATTTCACACAAAGAAAGTTCAGTAATTTCTTTGTGCCCGGGCGCTAATAGAGGTTTCAATTTTTTTTTTCAATCAAAGAATTTGTCACCTAATACAAAATGATTTTTTCCTTAATATTAAAGGGTGTATGTTTTTTTAACAGTCGTGGGCGGACAGAGTAAAAACGGTCTAGAATCATGGGCTTCGAAGTTTGAAAAATATCTCTTTAGAATGGGAAATAAGGGAGGTAATCAAGAACATTTCAGGTCATTACATCGAATGCTTGATATCTTTTGCTCGTTGATTTCTTTTCACTCACAAATCCATTTTATTTACCGAATCTTCAAGAGTGAATTACATTTAAATTTATCTGGTTTTGGGACTACAGCTGTAGAACACGTGTAAGCATAAATAGAATATTGTATTTATTATCTAGCAAGATGTGTAACATGTCTTTGCGAGTTACTCCCCTTGAAAAAACGTATTCGATTACTCTGTTGGTATTTGGGTTTCTGTCGGAACGGTAACGTTTCAATAGAACTGATTTCGACACATCACCGTCTCTTGCAAATACTTGAACATTCTTTTTTTTCTTCCATCCATTCTTATTTATTTATCTATTTATTCGTGCCCAATTTTTAACATCATACGCGCGTAGGTGTGATAATTTCAGGAATCTTACACTGCTTGACTTTTGGCAACTTGTCTGTTTTCACTCACTACGAAAACTACTTGCTATAAATCCATGGAATTTTCTGTGTATACAAATTTGATCCCCAAAAAGTGTTTCCAGTACATTGATTTTTGAAAAACCATCCCCCCCAAATGTTTTTAGGGGGTTTCAAGTCGGGGGGTGGTGGCTCTATTTCTATCATTATTCATCATTGGTAAAATATACTTTTCGACAACATAATGAAAGAATCTTTTTTTTTTATAGTCAACTCAATTCTTGGAGATAGGAATTTGATGTTAGATGTTCTTTCTTCAGAAAGAACAAAAAAAAAAATGTTATCATATTTTGTATCGTGATGTTTATTGGTTGTGTATACATACCTTGAATAGTGGTGTTTTGATTTGTGCATATTTAGATGTCGTACAATTGAGGTACATTTTCCCAAAACACAGAATATGGGGATTAGATGTTATGTCGATTACATGGCAGAAACTTTTTTTTCTGAGAAGTCAAAATTGGAACTTTTTTTTTTCCCCCCCTCTTGAAGGTGGTGATGATGGAGGGATTATCATTTTTTATATTTTAGGGTCATAATCAAGGGGTAGATTTTTTCTAGTCTTAAGGGTCTAAATCCTTGGGGTAGGGCGTCTACTCTTTTAAGGGTCCAAATTAAGAGCTAATTATTCCACTTTTAGGGTCAAAAGGCAAGAATTTTTTTTTAGGGGTCAAAATGGATGGAGGAGATTCAATTTTATTTAGTTGAGGGTCCTTTCCTGTTCATCACAATCATGAGAACATTCATTTTTTGAAGAAATTTTGAAAATTCTCATTTTTAGGGGCCAAAATTGAGAGGGACCCCCTTCCCCTTTTCAGTATAAACCCCTTTTTCTTTGACATTATACCTCTCCTTTGGAACTTTCTACCAATTTCAGAACCCCCACCTACCTTTCTATCAATCAGCTCAACTTTTTTTTCTCCTCTCATTGCTGTCTGAACCTCCAAACAAAAAACATGGGGGTTCTGTCAGCAATGGAAGCTTCTGCCCACTCTTTACTGATTGCTACTTAATTCATTGATTACTATCAACATGCTGCCAAAAGTTGGTTACATGACATTTTCTATTACGTGACTAACCAGACCTGTGTTTAAGGGGGAGGGGGGAAATTACCATACAGTTTAGGTTCTAATATTTCTCTAGTTATCCAAATCAGAGGTTCAGTTCTCCACAAACATATCTGTTTTAAGTGTAGAGCAGTTATTGTTACACTTCTGAGCTTATTCGGGGGTTTTTTTTCCCAACATAATTCTTTGCACACAGAGAAACATCCCCAATTGAAGGAATAAACTGAATTTTGAGAACCCCCCCCCCCACACACAAAGACTTTGTAAGGAATTCAAACTAGTAAATATATTTGGGGTTGCTCCAAAATTTCATTTTTTTTTTTTTTTTGCAGACTGATTTTTCTCCATTGGGTTCTGTTCAAGTGTAACCAGTTGCTGTGTATTCTGGGAATGGTAAGTTTCTTTTTTCATTGAATGTTTTGAAAATTGTGGCTGAGGATTTAGAAGTAGTAGGGGTACCACCACAACTACTGCATGAAGTTGTACACAAAGAAATGAATGAAAACTAAGAGATAAATTTTTCTTTTTTTTTGTCAGTCTTTCATCACTGAATGTAATTATAGTCTACAAATTCTATGGCATTGGATTGTGAATTGTATCTGCAGAGGCTTTGATGGCCTCAGTTTGCGTTTTATCACTTGGTTCTTTCAAGATGAAAGTAAATAATTGTTATCTTACAATGATGTGATTTGCAAACATTCTCAGGTAAAAGGAAATGTCACTTTTAATAGCAAGTTCAAAACTTTCAGCTCAGTAGCAAAGAAATTCATTAAACATAAAAACTCTTTATTAATCACGATTGGAGCTGAAAAGTAATTTCAAGTTATTTATCCCAAGATGAAAGCCCTGACTAAAATAGAATTGAGTTGCTCTTTATAGCAATAAAGCATCGATTTTGAGTTACCAAATTAATAACTACATCATTTGCAGTTAATGAATTGATAAAACTAGAAATTTTAGAATAGAATTCGAAGTGTCGAAAGTGCCAGAAAAAAAGACGATATTTTTTCTTTCAAAATTCACTGGACAAAAGAAAAAAAGTGATTCTTTTAATATACAAAAAGAAAAGACAAAAAATACGAAAGAAACGAATTTACAGTCGCTGAAACATACACTCGCACGCTTTATTCTTTATTTCAACAGGGAAAAAATACACTCACTACATTTTTAAAAAAAAAACAAACCATTGCAGCCAATGTAATTGGGGGTGGGTTGGGGGGGAATATAAAAATAGATGTTCCTCCAATTATAAATATAAAGAAATAAAGGGAAAGAAAAATATGAGAAAAAACAGCTAATAAATATTCCGAATGTCCACAGTTAGGAATGTAACTCCTTTGGAGGTAAAAATATACAGTGATCTTTTTTCATCCACACAAATTTTATGACATACATACTTTTAAACGAACAGAAGAACGTTTAAGGGGAAATAACTCCAGCAATCACCCCTTGCTTTAAAACGATTTATATTTTACGATTGAGTGTGAGGGTTCATTCTTTAATTATAACTTCCTGTAAAACAGTAGTTCTTAACCTGGGGTGCACCCATCCCCAAAGCAGTGTGTAAGGCAATTTGGGGGGCTGCAAGAAGAGGGTGTGAAATAAACTTTTTCGTTTTATTTAGGATTTAGATTAACAAATTTGTTATTGTTTTCTTGGTAATATCTTGATACAGACTTAATTTTGACATGTTATGAATTTCAACATTTTATAGATATTAACTTTGCCAATTTTGAATTTAAAAAATTCAATATTTTAGCCTTATGATTCAGGGGTGCAATAAAGATTTTGAAATCTCGAAGAGGTATGAGCCTTGAAAAATGTTAAGAACTGCTACTGTAAAGAGTTCATTTTACATTTTGAAATAATTTCTGTTCAGATTTGTATTAGGAAGAACTTTTTCTTTTTAGACCAAAATTCCCAGAGATTAGGAATTAAAACAAAAAACAGCATAATATGGGCTCTTCTTTCAGCATTTAAACTAAAGAAAAAAAAAATTATTTCAACAAAATATCTGGAAGCTCATATTTGGGAATTAAAAAAAAAAATAGGTAGACAAAAAATGTCAATTTGTATTTTGAACTTGTTGAAACTCAAAAAAAAGAAAAAAAAAAATTCGAAAAATATTTAAATTATTATTTCTTTGAAGTGATCAACATGTTCAGAAATTGACAAATCATTTTGTTCCATGATGCTGATAATGATTACTGCCTTTTGTTGCCCCCAAAGGGTTTATGTCACCTCTGCAAAGACAAAAGTAAAATTTTTTTATAAATTAGTTAATTCCAAATTCATCAAAGGTCACAATATATGAAACTTATGCCTGATTCATCTTGATTTTGAATAGAACCAACACATATGAAAGGCTATAAATTCTAAATATACATAAATGATTTATCTGAAGAAGGATATCAGATAGCAGAAATTCTCAGTGAACAATACCACTATGTTCACCAAGGAAGATACCTTGAATATTCCCACAAATACCCCGCTTCCAAGACCTTCAATACCCACCCCCCCCAAGTCATTCAATGATTGGGCCTTTGAGACACCTTCCCCTAAGCAAGAAATCTAGCATAGATTGAGTGCATCCCTTACACCAAAGGAGTCAAGTTTTGCCAATATATTAGTAATTACAATATTCTTCTACAAGTCGTGAAGGGACAGCTGCCAAGAAACTAGTTGGATGCAATAATTTCACCAATCTTTCACAGAAGGACAGTGTTACTGTTGCTGGAAATGACCATCCTGGGTCATTGCTATGCATCATCTGGACAGTATGATCAATCACATCAAAACCACCGCCTCATCCTGTAGTCAACAACATGGCTTTATCAAAAGGCAGAAGCAACACTTCCTTCTGGAAGCTTTGAACACCATGAAGTAAAGCCATAACTAATGGCGAACTCTCAGAATTGTCCTGATCACCATTTACGTGAATGTTATTCCCTCTGAACTTGGAACCCTCATTTCAGCGTATGTTGATGATACAAAAATTTACTCTGCTCTGATATTAGAAAACTCCACGGTCACACCAATGTCAGATCTGGACAATTGGGAAAAACAATTGCAGGAAAATGATATTGCATGGAAACAAAAGTGGAGAAGGACTTTAAAGAGCACATGGACAACAAGTTCAAGTTCTCTCAACATACGTAGTTGATAGTCGACAAGATCAACAAAATCTAGGGGCGCCTGCAGCACACATCTAAGATCATGAACAGGGAAAATATTCACACAAATCCCTCATCCGCCCACACTTGCGACATGTATCAAGAGCAGGGTCCAAGATGAAATTAAGTGCAGTTTTGGAACTGATGGATCTTTATGCCAACAGACTGAAGATGCTTGAGATACCAGACCCTCACATACAGACGCAGGAGGACTGGGGTGAGAGACACCTACCGCAAACAGTCGGTCAACACTCACAGTCATTGCCCTCTCTGCTCAGACAAACACATTCCGAATCTCTCAATACACACACTAGATGCGACAGATACAAACTCCAAACGCAACTTGAAACTGATGCAAGGAAACTGTTTTTCACTGCAAGAGTGACAGTGGACAGCAGAGAATGTGAACACTTTCAAAATTTAGCTTGGAGAAGGAATGATCCAGCCAAGGAAAATACAGTTTCCACCTTCTCCAATAGAACTAAATGACCCATACTCAACCAATTGTTTCCTAGCATCTAATTATGATGATACCTACCAATTACTGCATAGCATCTACTGCCCAATATAAGGTACATAAAAACATTGTTGAAATGGATATTCTCTCACTTCAGCATCTTAAATTATTTTCAAATGCCCACAACCAACAAAGATGACTAAGTATGTATATTACATTCAAAATCTCAAAAATACAATGTGCTTTTGGTCTATTCATCTTATATTAAAAAAAGGTTGAACATTTTTACACTTCAGTTACAGAAGTAAATGAATTCACTATCATAATTCAACTTAATAAATAATTTCAGTTCCATACCATATTTTTATTGGTCCTTGTGCTGAGAAGTCAGTTCACGTATTGAAACAACCCAATAAGGATCCCCAACACTTTCTGGGAAAAAATCATTTATAATTTACATCTAAAAGCTACACCTAGAGAATATTTCTACTTATATAGTGTAATTTTTCTCATTGCTATCAAGTATTTTGGAATGCACTAGTTTTTATCAATTTTCGACGTTGAAGTTACCTCCCTTGGTAGACCCTGGAGTAAAATAATTCTGTCATTTAAACACAACAATTTGTATTTTTTAAACGGTACAGTATAGAACAATTCAATCCTTTAGAAACTGCTGGGACAAATATATCCAAAGATATTTTGAAGACAAACAGACTTCCACAAATACTAAATTGACTAAGATTGGAAAGGGAGAATATTTTACTCAGACCTTCATCTCAAACTACAACAATATCACACTGTAATAAATGAGTTGAGACAAAAAAATGAACTTACAGCAGACAATTTACTTAGTTTGTGTGTGACTTCCTGATGTATTTCAGACAGAACTGTGTCTTTTATCTGCAAAAAAAGGAGAAAAAAAATTTGTCTGATAAATCAATACCAAAATATTCAATCTCCAAGATAGAGGATCTTTTTTACCATAGACAAAAGCACCATTAAAGAAGATACGTAATGATTTACAATCACGATTCTCAGTACTTTGAAAAATGAGTTCTGTAAAAAGAGTTATCGCCCTTGTAAAAGTCATTCAAGAAAATATTTACTATTTGGTTTGTTTACTGAATAAATTTAATCAAGTTTTCACAAAATTAGGACAGAAGTCTATAAAAGTAAAGCCATTAATATTACATTCCTTCGGATTCTATCTCTTTGTTTTCTTCAAACATTTCCTTCCTATGTTCCGTGAATCTTTTCAGTTTTTATTGCTCTCCCTCTCATTCCCAGCCAATTGGTTCAACTCATTCATTTCTTTTGGATTTTTTAAATTTCCCTTTTCTTCTTGAATTTGAGTCGTGAAAAGGAAATCCAATTCTTTTTTTATTCGTTTACTGTCTAGTTTTTCAGACATTTGGGAAATGGCCACTGTTTAACAAAAAACAGTGAAGAGAGAAAAGTTTCGACTCAAAAAGCAAAAAAGAAATTCTTGTTTGGGGGCAAGAAGAGTTTGCAAGAAAGGAAAAAAAAAAAAAAAAAAGGCCCCAGTCCCAAATGGGTTGATGAATTTTTGTGAAAGGAAAATATTCATAGAAAAATTTCAACCAATATATTTCAAAAGGTGGGTCGCGTACATTTTATGTAAAGGTTAAAATCCATCAGAGTATCTCAGACACACATGAAAATTCGTTTTGACAAAATGAAAGAAATAAAAAGAATGGAAATCATTTTTTCTCTTGTAAAAAGATATTCGTAGATGAAATAATGACAAGAGAGAGAAAATCAACAAATGAAAGAGAAACCAAAGACGTATAGATTGGAGTTCAAATAGAAAAGAGGAATCCTATCAGAATTACCCCAAGTAGCAACCCTTGATCTATTCCCTGCTTAAGAAATATCTATTCAACTCCTGACAAGGTTGAGTTTAACACAAGCTTATACGTATGGGCAAAAACAAAAATTGTCTAATAATGGGATAGTGCTGCCCTGAGGCAACTGACCCCCCACCCCACCCTGAGAGTGGATACTTTTTCTTTGGAGAAAACAGGATGAATCCTGTTTGCTGTCAAATATATTTTATAAACATTATTATCTATTTGCATGTGTAAAATTAAATATTCTTATGAAGACATTAGTATGATTCGTATGAAAGTAAATTAGTATGATTCGTATGAAAGTAAAATCTATTTTATTATTATTATGTTCATTAAATTGAATTTATTATGTTCATTAAATATTCTTATGAAGACATTAGTATGATTCGTATGAAAGTAAAATCTATGAACATAATATACACATAAATGAATTAAAATGAAATATCTTGTGAAAAAATAACTATCATAAGATGAATTATTTTGTCCGTGGCATTGGACAGACTGGCTAAAATGAGTTATCTTGCCCATGGCAGTGAACTAGTTAAAGATGATAATTTCACATTAATCATTTTTCATTGTTTTTTGCTTATTCACATGAACAAAAGCTAGATTAAAAATTAAATTTGAATTTTCAAACAATAAATCTTAAAACACATTATGATTGAATGTAAAATCTAATTGTTAAAATTTGATTAGACTTTTCAAAATTAACAATAAACAAAATTTAAAAAAAAAAAACATTATTTCACATTAGAGAAACAAAAACCTGTAAAAAGATTCAGGTATATGAGAGTTTTAGAAAAACAAGAATGGAAGTGACTTTCTCTACCTGGTTCTAGAAGTACATACATACTTTCTGTTTAAGCTGATTGGTGACTTGACTCAGCTTTCCATTCTACCACGGTGTGGATGAGGAAGGTAGTTAGTAACCCAGTAGAAATTAAAATAAGACCTATTAAAGGGCGGACGAACTCTGAGTCAACAGCCAGCTAACAAGAGATGATGTCTCTATAAAAAGCACTGTGGAGAAGGTAAGGGGGAACAACTCTACTATTCCTCCCGAAAACAATCATGGCGTAGCAGTTTACAGATATTAGAACAAATCCAGGAAAACATGAAGGAACAAGAATTACTGAACTAAAGAAAGGAAATTGTGGAGAGCCATGATAGCCCAAGTCTTGAGGACACAAGACAAATCGCTGGAGATCAAGTGATAGCAAGTATCAATATTCTTAAAGATTTTCGTAATGATAATGTTGTCATCTTAATGTTTTCAATTCCCCCAGTCCCAAATAACCTTGTGAAAAAAGATTATCTCAAGATGTTTTGTAATCGTCACTTTCATGTCACACATCTTTTTTTTCGGTTCTCTGACAAAGTTTCGATATTTATCCAGTTTTTCTTAACTCTGATCATTTTCTAAGAATGTCACTTCCATTCAAAATGTTTTGCAGATGATTTGAATAAACATTGAAATATTTATCCTTTTTCAGTTTCATTAATAACTTGAAAATGTCTTTTTTTTTTTTCTAATTCAGATTTCACGGCGTGTCTCATCTATGCCCCGGGATGGATTAAGGCATATGTTGCTGCTGGTTATTTCAATGCCGAATGAAGGTACTTTAAATCATCTATTTCAAAAACTATTCAATTAACATAGTGTGTGTGTGTGCATAGATATATATATATATATATATATATATATATATATATATATATATATATATAGATGATTTAAAGTAGTTTTTTATCATAGCTGAAATAAATATATATATTTCAAAAACCATTCAACTAACATTTTGTGAGAATATTATATACACACAATATATATATATATATATATATATATATATATATAGCTATGATAAAAAAACCCATTGCACTGAACGTACATATATGATGGTTCTACATCCAAAAACAACTGATAATGATATTCTCAAGACTGACAATTAACTGATGTTTTGGAGAAATTTGTTCCCAAGAAATCACACTCATCTGTTATTAGCCTTGTGGAAATTAAATTTTATTCTTTTTTCAACATTTTTTTTCCTTCAAGAAGGAGGTACTCCTACAATAGTGAGGTTCAACAATGAAGAAAAACGAATTATTCCCCTTGAACATACACTAAAATGATCCCTTTTGAAAAGGTTAAACTTTTCCTTCTCTTCCCCCATTTGAAACTTTCAAAGCAAATGTTTTTATGCACAGAAGATGTAAAGAGAAACTTTATGCTAATTTTAAAATTGAAAAAAAATAAAAATAAATAAAAATAAAATTTCTCGCGCATGAAAATATTACTGTAGAAAGATTTTGAAAGTTCTGAACAGTTGAAGGGAAAGAAAAAGTATAACCCTTTCGTGAAGGATTATTTTAGTGTATATCCAGCCTCGAAAAAGCTCATTCAAGGAGAACAACCTTTTCTTTTTTTGTTTTAAAGTTGAACTCCACTCTAGTAAGGGTACGTAGAAATATTACTAAATTATTTGAAGAATGAATTTCTTTGGAACCCTGATAGTGGAAACTTTCATCTGAACCAAAGGTAGAAAAGTAATTTTGCACAAACAAAAATGAAATAAATTATCAATTAATGGCAGCTGGTTCGAAATATGTTACTGAATTAGAGACAGGTAAAACCTGTAATCATGTTTTTCTAAATATTTCAATGTTCATTTATATCATCCTGAAATGAGATAAGAGTATATACGAGTAAGAATAAGAATAGCCTTTTTGTCACCAACTGGAAAAGTCAACATACTTTTTTTCCCCTGGAAGAAAGAGATGACAGTAAAGGACCAATAATTCAATACCATTCATGCTGAGATTAGTTATTGACTAACGCCACATTACTTACCACTAAAAATGGTTACCATGAATAAAGATCCATGTCTAAATCTGGATCCTCATAATCCTGGCAGACAAGGGAAAAAAAATGAAGGTTACAGATCCTTTGATAGGCATGGTTTTAAGATCCAGAATGTTTCTTTCAAGGGAGATAATCCAATCATTTTTTTTTTTTTACACCTGTGATTCTCAGAGTCCTGGCTAACATTACTTTCCCTAATTTCAACAGTAATCTAGTCATTTTTTTCACCATTATAAGTTCCTCCACCTGAAATTCCTTCCCTGGCAGAAACTCCCACCCTGGAAGCCAGATTCCTCCTGTTCGTGAACCACGACTCAAAACTAATTTTATTTCTTAGAGATAACGTTCCATCTACTTTGATGTTTGAATTTTCGCATTTATTCGTAAAATGAATTTTTCCATTTGGATCTTAACTCTGCTCCAAGTCTAGGATCCGCCCCTAATGTGCACAGATTCCTTTAACCATCTTATTCTCTAATCTCCCTCTTCATCTATGATTTTGATTGGATTAAACGTCGAGTTCTTCAGAGCCACAGATGAATCTGTCTTGCTCGATGGCTTTCCTACTTGAACACTAAGCAACAAGAATCTGCTTCAGATGGTCAATGTTCTAAGCAGTTCCCAACACAGTTGGAAAAAACATTTATATTGGCATCTCCTTCCAATTTCAACCTCTACGAGAAAGAGAGAAAGAAGACCCCGCCTTGCGAGTCATTCTGGACCAAACAAGGGTGAACTTAGGAGGAGTCAAAGGTTAGACTGATACTGAATAATCTCCCTTGCTCCAGCACTATTTTCAAACGTGAAAAACATTTTTCAATATCTATTTGTAAATTTTTCCCCTATTTCTGCAACATAAAAAGGCTCAAATTTTTGTCCAAAAGAAAGAAAAAACATCGAATTGAAAATTTTCAAAGTCAATTTTCACTATAATTAACAACATAAGGATGACATTTTCTCTTGTCTGTCATACATCGTTGCATCTTGTAGAAAAGAGTTGATATTGTTATATTCCTTTTGTATGAGACTGCAAGAATATAAGAGGAGGTAATTCAGTATTGGTAAAAATTGCTCCCGTATCAAAAATTATACCCAGATTCTAAAAAATTGATTATTAGAAAAAAGAAAAAACGATCTGGAAAAGGTTGGTCGATTTATTTACCTCTTCAACTGCTTTTTTAAGATGGAGGGCTTGTAGAGTATCGTGACCAGTAATCTGATGTCGCAGTTCATGGACTTCATTGGAGATGTCCTTCCATCCAGGATGGTGACAAAGGGGGGGAGGTGAAGGAGGCACACGGTCGTAAGATGAGGATTCGACAATATCGTTGTTGATGTGAAACAAATACAATTGCTCTTTGAGGACCTCAACCATCTAAAAAGAAACAAAAAAAAAAAAAATGGATATGAAGAGGTTGGAAAGAAAAAAGGTAAGAAAAAAAGAAAAAAGAGATTGAAAAAAAAAGATAAAAAAAAAAGAGATTGAAAAAAAAAGGTAAAAAAAAAGAGATTAAAAAAAAGGTAAAAAAAAAGAGATTGAAAAAAAAAAGGTAAAAAAAAAAGAGATTGAAAAAAAAAAGGTAAAAAAAAAGAGATGAAAAAAAAAAGGTAAAAAAAAAAGAGATTGAAAAAAAAAAGGTAAAAAAAAAAGAGATTGAAAAAAAAAAGGTAAAAAAAAAAGAGATTGAAAAAAAAAAGGTAAAAAAAAAAGAGATTGAAAAAAAAAAGGTAAAAAAAAAAGAGATTGAAAAAAAAAAGGTAAAAAAAAAGAGATTGAAAAAAAAAAGAGATTGAAAAAAAAAAGGTAAAAAAAAAAGAGATTGAAAAAAAAAAGGTAAAAAAAAAAGAGATTGAAAAAAAAAAGGTAAAAAAAAAAGAGATTGAAAAAAAAAAGGTAAAAAAAAAGAGATTGAAAAAAAAAAAGGTAAAAAAAAGAGATTGAAAAAAAAAGAGATTGAAAAAAAAAAGGTAAAAAAAAAAGAGATTGAAAAAAAAAAGGTAAAAAAAAAGATTGAAAAAAAAAAAAAGGTAAAAAAAAGTAAAAGAAATGAGGTTGAAAAGAAAAAGAAAAAAAGGGTGAGAAAAAAGGTAAAAAAAAAAGTTAAAAAAGGTTAAAAGAAAAAAAAGAATCATAAGTTCAACGATGTATCCACCATTCATAGTAGCAGGAACACAAAAGTAGTTCACCTGAAAGGCTGGACCAAGTTTCACATCAATCCAACAAGACATGGCTAAGAAAATCGATAGTTAACTTATTGACCAACTGCCCTTATGGAGAAAGTGTCTTATAGATAGAGAGATATAGAGATAGATAGAGATATATAGAGATATATAGAGATATATAGAGATAGATAGAGATATATAGAGATAGATAGAGATATATAGAGATAGATAGAGATAGAGAGATAGATAGAGATAGAGAGATAGATAGAGATAGAGAGATAGATAGAGATAGAGAGATAGATAGAGAGAGATATAGAGATATGAAGAAGAGGAAAAAAAATTACAGCTGAGAAAATGGATATTTAGCGTTCCTAGCTGGGGTAGTGGTAGTAGTAGTAGGAAGGTGGGGAAGGTCTGAACCAAGTTTCATATCAATTAGACTAGCATTTAGCATTTTTAGTTCTGGTAGGAAGAGGAGGATGGTTCACCCAAAGGTCTTGGCCGAGTTTCATATCAATCCAACATGATACAGCTGGGGAAAATTGATATTTTACTGATTAGTAATTGACTGACCAAGAAGTGTCTTATACAAATGCATCCCTGCAGCTATTAAAAAAATAAATAAATAAAATAAAAAATAAATAGAGACACAACATTGATTTGCAACTTGATTGTGTATGGTCAGAGTTTGTGTTAACCCAAATCTATATAATGACCAATTTGTTAAGGGAGATAACAAATAGTTGCAAATTATAGAGCAGTCTCCCGTATCTGTTGATATGCAAATGTGTAAAAAATTTGGTTTCATTATAGTCGCATCAGATTGGCCTGATTGTCTCTCAAAGGCTGACCCAACTGGTCACAGAACAGTTCACAGATATATATATATATATATATATATATATATATATATATATATATATATATATATATACAGCTTTGAACGATGTCAGTTTTTTCTAAGGTAAGTGTTGTTTGAAAGATAAATAAGAGGTCGCTGAGAAATCAACAAACATGATGAAACACACCTCCTTAACCCATTGCCTGCAGAAAATGAAGATTAATAGTTATCAAGATAACAGCCATTGTCTAATGCAAGTCAGCAATCGCAAGATAAAATAGACAGTCAGAGGTAGAGTTAACGTCAATCACGATAAAACGGGAATTTTTTTTGAGTTAACAATAGAACGGAAATTTCCATCATTCGTAGCTGATGGGTTAACATGTGACCATCGTTCAAACAGACTTTGATGGATAATGTCCATTGCAGGATGAAAGCCTCGACTCACACAGAACAATCCATCATAATAGAAGAGGAATTTTATTGAGTTACCAATGGAACAGTTGGTGGGTCAACACACCCACTGGGCACCCCCCACCCTCCCTCCCCCTCAAATGGACATCATTCAAGCAACTGAAACAAAATAACACTGTTTTTTTTGTTTCTTTCAGAGTCATTGTGCCACTCATAAAGAGAAACACAGGTTTTTATGACCAACACAATAATGATGAGGAAGGTGTTGCTGGCCGATTGGTTACCACCATAGAAAATGGACGGGACAAGCAAAGTTCAAATCCAATTGAGTCTGGCACTAATGCCCTTGAGAAAGGCATGAATCCGACTCCTCTGCCCAACTATTGGTTAAAGAGCATATGGTGAGGTGAATGACACCACTTCAGATGCTAGTCACCTCTAAGTCTATTTTCAAATGCTGCAAAAACCTTGAGATGAGAAGAAACTTATGATACTTGAAACCCAGGCAGGGACAGCTGTTGCCATGGCCAGCATAAGGGCACATGTGATTATGATAATCATTTGCCAAATGTCAATCAGTGCCTGATTTAGACTTGGTCAGGCCCGAGTCTAGTGATGGCAAACCTTTTTGGCCCAACGAATAAAAATTCTAATTCTTTTCTCAATAATCCTGTTATTGGGATATCACACACACACACATATATATATATATATATATATATATATATATATATATATATTTTACATTTAGATAGATACTTATTAATGTAATGTAACGTAACTTATAATTAGACACTTATTTGAAATGATCTTCCATCATTACTCAATTGACATATCATTCAATTTAGACAAAATAAATAGATTGAACAATAAAAGAAAATAGAACTGCTAACTGAACTTGCCACCAATAGGAAAGCGGCTTTATTGTAGCGATGCATTCACCATTGGGCTAAACAGCCTGCCGATAAGACAAAGGCCAGATAACGGCTTTCAACTCAAATTCTCATCTTGTTCATTCTCAGCCTTTTTTTGTCTCCTTGAACGTGACAGTATGTATTTAAGATATGGACATATTTGGTCCGACTGAATGAATTATGAATTGTGTCATGTTATATAAAAAATTTATCTGAGATGATTTCTCATCATTACACAGTTAATATATCATTCAATTTTGACAACGTAAACAGAATAAACAGTTAAAGAAAATGGGGCTGCTGTAGGAATTGAACCTGCCACCAATGGGGTAGCCACTTCAACAGTGATACACTTACAATTGTGCTAAACAGACCACCAGTAATGCAATCCAACCAAAATTCTCATCTCATTCATTTTCGGTCTTTTTCGTCTCAATGCAACAGTGGCACAATGGTAAGTGCATCACTACATTGAGGTGGCTACCCCATTGGTGGTAGGTTCAATTCCCGAAACAGCCCCATTTTCTTTAATTGTTTATTTCATTTATATTGTCTAAATTGAATGATACAATAAACGTGTAACAACAGAAAATCATTTCAAATAAGAGTTTCTATATAATATAATGTAATTCATAATTCATTCAGTCTGACCAAATATGTCCATTTCTTGAATTCATAAATACTTATAAAAGAGTAGCCTATTCTTCTAATACATTTATGAAACAAAGAGTTTGGAATTTTGAATATTTTTAAAACTAAGATAATGATTGGACTCAAAAGCGTAAAAACATTTTTTATACAAAAAAAACAAAAAATGTACAACATTAATTTATGGGTTGTAATATAAGTACTGTATCTTTGGATATTACTAAACCATCTTTTAATATGTCCACACATCTCCATAAGATGCTTTATGGTCGGTCTGCTAGTCGGTTCAACTTATGTAAAATAATAAGAGAGGGTTTAGGGCTTTAATTATTAGCTGCTATTATGTCATAAGAGGTGTGATGTCATCAATAGATGAATTTTCAAGTATTTGTTTTTTTAGTGTTGCCAAGTAATGCTTGTTATTGACAACTAAAACTGTCTGCAAAAATAGCTAAACTTAATAGCTAATACTGTTATATGTACTCGTTTAAAACCCACTTCAAGTAAAATAACCATTCACTAAGACTCCAGTTTCAGTACTGTACACTTGATTAGTAAGTTTGAATTTAATTTTTTTCCTTGATAGAATGGTTCAAGCAAAAGTCCAACTTAGTTTCCTTTTACCACAACTAATAATGCTACTATTTTGAGAATCGCTTCCAAGTCAGAAATCAAAGATGGTGGATGGACCGTTGAACTTGTAATCCTTATTTAGACTATTAAGTTAAACTTCTAAAATTCACTGTCAAGTATTTTATAACATGATATTGCAGGGAGATTTTTTTTTCAAAGTCAATCACATGTTACCTTAAAAGCTATGTAGCATCGCTGCTGACAAACATGTCAGAGGTTCACAATCTCTGCCTTAAGCAATATAAAGCTTGGGGACTCTTTAAAAAAAAATATGCCAGAAGGTCACTTGAAAGCAAAGAACATTTCAAATGCTTTTGCATATATATTTATAATTCTTGGCTTTCAGTCAAAACTTGAGTTTTTATTGATTCTCCCTTAATATAAGAACTCAATCATTAGTTACTATGAAACCTATGGTAAGATTAGTAGTTACAAATATTGTGTAATAAAGAATGGTATTGTATAATTGAGAAATAATCTACCAAGTTTAAGTTTTCAAATACATTTTACTTTCCTTTCTTCAGACCCCAACAATTGTGTAGCATGTATCCCACATTCAGAATTAATGATTTAGACAGAACAATAGCAGTTTCCATTGATCAATATTAAAAAATGAATAAGTTCCCTCACTGTTTGAATGACATCAAGTGTTGTGAGGGTGGTCAGTTCACATTCTCCTCTTCGAATGAGTCGCTGTCGGTCAGCTAACAGCCGTTCGAGGTGCACAACTTCCAAATTGATGTCTGTCCATAATTCATACAACTCGTCCATCAACAACCTGCAAGACGAAAAAATTATGGCCCCACATAATGAGCTGAGTCTTGAAAATATTGAGAAAAACAAACCACTAACAACAATAATAAGAATGAGAAGAAGAAGGAGAAGAAAAAGGAGAAGAAAAAGGAGAAGAAGAATGAGAAGAAGA
>OY735218.1:3282500-3325000 GCA_963457665.1 Thysanoteuthis rhombus
AAAATGAAAAAAAAAAGACAAATTAATTTTTGAAAATAAAGTAATGACATATAGGTATTCATTTGCATCCTAAAAAAGGTCAGAATGTGACAAGGTCAAGTTTAAAGTGGGCACCTTCTCACGAATATGGACAAGAACAAAAATCACCTCATCCCTGTGATCTGTGTCACAAGGGTGTCAGAAATATTCTCCTGACCTTCCCCTCAAGAGCAAAGGGGTGGTGCTACTGCAGGGTCAGGATCCCTGAAACTGAACATTATATTCCTTTTTTTGGAGTCACAGAAGAAATCTAGCATCGGGAAAGTTTCTGCCATCTGTAGGTAATGTCGAAGTTGCATCATTGGACTATTTTGTTAATTAGGATTGACAAATTTATTTAAAGATGAATCTTTTTTTTAAATTTTAAAGATCTGTTTCAAAGCCTTTGACAAGTTAAATGTCTGGTTAATATGAAAAATTAACTTCAGGTTTGATAAAACTATCTAAAAAAAAAGAATAATAATCTCTATAATGTGACTTTTTCTATTTGTGATTTGGCTTTTTTTAATAAGTACACATACATCACAGATTTTCTGGCAACAACTGATCGCCCTGCACATCTTTTAATCCAGACAAAATTACGAATGGAAACTTGAATTTCTCGACATTCTAACACTACTTCATTTGGTGGCACTGTATGTGAATTGATCACTCAATCGTTTATACTGCAGTGGTTGTTACTACTCCATCGATTTTATAAAATTGTTTTCAAGCAAAGTTTGAATGTCAGTGGTGGTGTAAAGTGCAAACAAATCCATATCAATGCAAGAAAAGATAGAAATGTTAAAACAAAGACGTATGCTAATATTGGCTCATTGAATGTATATCATATTTGTTCAATTGATATACCTATATCAGCTTCTTTTAGATTTAATAATTGTAGAATTCATATCAATGTACAGCATTTAACCATTCAATTCATTTATATTTGCTTAATTCAAGTTTCTAAAAACATATTGCTTTAGAAAAAAAAAAATAAATAAAAAAAATAAAATGCAAGATGTACACTATTAGTGGGCCAGAGGGGTAATGTGGAATTATTACGTGACCCCCATTTTAGCCTCTTGGATCAATTGCTCCCATCTAGGGCCTACATTTGACGGGGTCACACACCAATGTAATCTACTCTGGTTTTGTCAAATATACACACTACAAATTGAGCTTTACAAAGGACAACGATTTTAATTTACTTCTGAACCGTCCAAGTCAATAGAGTTTGTATTTCGACATTTTTCATTTACTTTACTTGAATTGAATGATACGTTAATTAATACTTGAACAGTGTAAGCATTCACAATGCTGAAATTTTTAGCGGCCCTTTCACTCAGTCTTAGTTTTATGCTTGTGAGTATGAATAGATAAATATCTTGGGTTTCGCATTCATACTATGCATGCAATAAGGCCAAAAGCAAGGCGTAGCCGAGGGGAAACATGAACCCTCAGAGGTCCACAGGCCCCAGGTTGAGAACCACTGTGCCAAATGTTGGAATGATCTGTTTTTAACCGACCTTCAGCCCTTCTGAGAGTCCGTGCACGCCACCAGGCCCAGAGAGTCCGTGCACGCCACCAGGCCCAGAGAGTCCGTGCACGCCACCAGGCCCAGAGAGTCCGTGCACGCCACCAGGCCCAGAGAGTCCGTGCACGCCACCAGGCCCAGAGAGTCCGTGCACGCCACCAGGCCCAGAGAGTCCGTGCACGCCACCAGGCCCAGAGAGTCCGTGCACGCCACCAGGCCCAGAGAGTCCGTGCACGCCACCAGGCCCAGAGAGTCCGTGCACGCCACCAGGCCCAGAGAGTCCGTGCACGCCACCAGGCCCAGAGAGTCCGTGCACGCCACCAGGCCCAGAGAGTCCGTGCACGCCACCAGGCCCAGAGAGTCCGTGCACGCCACCAGGCCCAGAGAGTCCGTGCACGCCACCAGGCCCAGAGAGTCCGTGCACGCCACCAGGCCCAGAGAGTCCGTGCACGCCACCAGGCCCAGAGAGTCTCACTAGCCCCACAGTATCTGGGGCTGCACTAGAAATGTTCCAAGGCTGTTCCTGTCCCTGCTGGTCAGACAAAATCAATAATTCTACATGGTTGTGGAATCAAGGTGTAAAAAAGTCAGTGCTGCACCTATGTACAATTACATGATTAGTGAACTAGGGTTGGGAGGAGCAGGAAGGAAAGGTCACTTACTTCATCGATGTGTCGTTCACACCAGATATCAATTTGAAAACGTGGACTGTACATTGGAATCATGTTCTTCATGAGACACTGCAGAGAAAAGAAATTTTATCATCATTATAATAAAACAGGTCCGGTTAATCACTCAAGATAATTAATCACGTAACCAACATTCTTTTAGTGGCATGCTGTGTTGGGGGTAATCAATTAAAAAATTGGGAAGAAGGGATATTGAAAGAATATAATGCCTATCACCTTTTGTTGGGCAGTGATCGCTAAAAAAACATGAATTTTCAAAAAAACAAAACATAATGGATACAAACTAAGGGACAGTTTTAGCATAAACTTACTTAGTAAATTGAACTGCCCCATAATTTAAAGGGAGGGGGATTAACAAAAAAAGTTTTCTCTACATAAAAGTAGTAAATGTTTAAATATTCAGCCCCCTGGCCCGTTAAGGTTGCCCGTATGCACGATACATAGTCAGCCAACTTGAAAACTGAAGAAACCTATGTTAACAGCATTAGATGTGGATCAAATTTTCCCTTGTCATCAAAATATGATGCAGTGATTTTCATCTCCACAAAAGCTGTGACACATTTGCTTTTCATTTTTAGAAAAAAAAAAAAAATGACAAATAGCAAGCAGAACTGGCCCTGAAGTCCCGGGTGCTCTGGGCAAGCTGAACTTCAGCAATCTTTAGAGTACAGTATTATCTTATTCATGTTATACAGTAAGAAAAACAAATGTATGGGAATAAAAAGTTCATTCCAATAATTAAAGAAAATAGATCTCACCAAACTAGCTGGGCCAGAGTGAACATGTTGCTAGTCATGAGAATTTCCTTTGCCTACTGCTTCTCTTATTTTTACCATTTCAGTAAGTATCTGATAGAAGAATCTTAATTCATTGTAGGAAATATTTTTACTTCAAGTGTATTTATCCAGTTTAATTAATTCCTTTTCTGATTTTTGCAGTTTGTATTTGAGAAGTCCAACTATCCTGGACATGATAGGAGCCCCCCAGCGCTTGGCACTCAAGTGAGTCTGAATTGCCAGTACCTTGAGTCGTCCTAGACAGCGAAAAACAAATATCAAATTTTAGCTGGTATTTTTATGCCAACAAGAATAACCTAATATGTGTGTAACAAGATTCAATATTTATCATACATAAAAAATATTAGATACAATAATTATAATATAATTTAATGATACATATTTTTTTTATACACATGTTAATAAATAAAGATATCTAGACTTTCATGAATGTATGTAATTTCATAGATCAATACCATGACAAAAATTATTCTTCCAAAATGATTTTAGGGGGAGAAATGTTTAAATAATGTCACAAAGATAAGGTTCCTGATTACTAAGACTTATTGTTTTTCTCCACATAAGACTCTTAGTAATCAGGACCCTTATCTTTGTGACATTATTTATATATTGCCCTCCCTAAATTCATTTTGGAGGAATAATTTTGACATAGCATGGATCTATGATATTAAACAATTCAATGAAAGTCTAAATATCTCAATCATCAACTGAAGAGAAAAAAAAACAAAAAAAAAACCAATCAATTAACCACTTTTCTTAGTGAGTTGTATCGCAGTGTTGTAAGCTTGTTTGTACAGGAGAGATAAATGCTGGCATGGCTGAAACTGAGACAAAACCACAGTTGGAAATTGCATTGTTTAAAGGAAACAAGCTGAGACAAGTCAAAGAAAGAAAAAAAAAGGTGAGAAGTAAATTTTTCCAATTTATTCCTCTCCAACCTCATCTACAATAATCCACAAAACATAATAACCTTTCGCTGCCACAAGATCAACATTCTTCAATTGGGAGGTGCAATTGACCTAGTGTTGGGCAGTGTAGACAATGGAATCAGAAAACCGAGTTCTGAGTATGGCTGAGGCTATTTGCATTTATTATAATCATCAGCTTCTTAGCGTCTTTCGTTGGACATATCTTCCCCAAGATTTGCCAGACCACTCTATGATGGCCGTCATTGAACCAATACTTTCTGAACTTGTCTAGTTCATCACGTCATCTTATTTTCTGCCAGCCAGTTTTGCATATAATCTCTGGGGATCCATGTTGAGAATAATGATGTCCAGCAGTTGTTTGTCATTCTAGCAACATGACCAGCCCATAGCTTTTTGAATTTTCCTGTTTGTTTTCTAATATAATGTGCTGTTTCATTTTGTATTAATGCTCTTCTGGCCTAATTGGTGGGAGGTTAGCACAACCTTTGTGTAACTTGGCAACCAATCAGAGAGGACCTTAATGCAGATGTGTGAATAGACACTTCCTGGTGGGGTTAATTAGTCGCCTGTGAGATACCACCGAGTGAGCTTGTCTACTGTGAGATTAAAGTGGACCACAATGAAACAACTGATGGCAATCTGGAAAGAGGACTTTGCAGATTCATTATTATTCAATTTTGACTCCAATTTACTTTTGTCCTAATTTTTCTGTTGCCACTTATTGCAACACTACTGAAGCTGCTAATCTACTGTTGTGAGTAATTAGTTTTTAGTGAGACTCAAAAACTCATGTCCCAGATGGGGGTTAGGTTTACGCCCTCCTGCCCTTACCAAGTTAAATAGTCCAAATCAAACCTTCAAACTTGACCTCTACACCGATTTCTCATTGCCATGTTTGTTTATGAATGGGTATTAGATAAAATATTGAAAATGATGACAGGTCTGTCTAGTCACTCAATGGAAACTGTCATATGACCAACACCTTGTTAAAAAGGGTGATCAATGAATAAGTTGCTTCTCTGAATTCAAAAAATTAAGCATGGACACCACTGGACACAAAATAAAGGATTAATTTAGCATGAACTTACATCACAAATTGAGGCAACTCAATTAAAAACCTTTAGTGGGGGGAAATTTTTAAAAAAAAGTTTTTTTCCAGATATAAGTAGATGCTTAAATTGATATAGTCTGTACATGTGATATATACATACATAGCCAGACTTATTGGAAAATTAAAGAAAGCTTTGAGAGAAGAGAGAAGAAAAGAGAATTGAGGGATGAATTTAGTATCAATTTTCATAGCAAATCAAACTCACTTGAAAAGAGAACCTCTGATTTGTCAGCTTCAAAAGTTTTTTATATTCACGTATTTGTTCTTTGACGTTGAGCCGTGCCAAAGGTTTCCGTGAGGGGTGATCATCATCATGGGAATCCAGAGAGATGTGACTGGCGGTCAGTTTGCTTTTCGGAGACGGCTTGGACGAATTCATGCTGCCCATATGTTTCAGGTGAGAAAATTCACCAAATTCACCATACCTGGTGCTGCGTCCATAATCTGTACTCTCAGTCGGTTCCTGGCACACCTGGTCGTACATGTGGACAGACGACGTCGACTGACCACCACTGATGCTCCACTTGCTACTCTGGTTAGAGTCGTTATCACAGAACCAAATTCTACCGTCGTTGACGTACAGGTTAAGGACGGAGACTTCGTGTTTCGAAGGAGAGAAACCACTATCGAAGGATGTGAGATTTTTTATGTCGGTCAACGGGTCATCTGTAAGAGGTGGGTAGTTCAAGAGAGTTGGGTGGGTCCCGATCGGAGTTGATTTGGATAACTGCCCCAGCATGGGGGGCTTGTATCTCTGGGCACCAGATGAGCACTGACAGCAATCTGAGACATCAGTCTGGATTGCCTTGTGACTGGTTTCTTGTGAATCTGTTGAAATTTCTTGGTCAACTCGAACCGGGAGATCTGTCGTCGTTGATTTATCACAGACCGAAGTGAAATCAGTATCAAGGGTGTATGGGCTTTGATCTCCGATTTCTTTGATCGTTGTGTCGGAATTGATACTGAGTCTCTTCAAACGACCTGACGTGATCGTGTCAAAGCTATCACAGCTGCCCTAGAAAAGATCAGGTTTAAAAAGTAAATATATGGAGAGAAAACACATGAAGAGAAAGAAACCGTCACATGACTAATATCTTTTGGTAGCATGCCATGTTGGGGGTGATCAATCAAAAATAATTTTTCACGATTTTAATAATATTATGAAGAAAAATAATTCATATTCTTTCATACTGTTTTTTCATGGTCATGGTTCGTATCTTGCAAATAAATAATTGAATAGACAAATCTTGATCTAACATTTTATATTGTTATGATTTACATATTTTTCTTATTTCTATCAAAATTGTGAAAAACCTTTAACCAAAAAATTACTTTACTTACTTGTGTATAATGTGAGAATATGATAAAAAAAAATTCAGGGTCAGAATTAGTTGGTAACATTATATTCAAGTTCGGAAAGAAAAAAAAAAGGTAATGATAATAATAACATACAACATTACTGCATTTTAGTTACAAAAATCAAATTAGATGGCAGACTCGTTAAACTTTGCCCAAACCTTTGTTTTTTGCCAAAAAATATCAAGAATTGGCATGGTACAAAGGTTGACCCTAGTTTTTCAGGCTAATGGGATAATAAACATTTTATTCTAAAACAGATTTCAGAAAACTCACTAAATATATCACTGAATCCTAAAAACAAAAAGTAAGGAGCCAGAAAGGAAAATGTTTAGGCATTAATTTATTTGGACTACTGTCCTCATCTTGGTTGTTTGTAAATTCACAATATGGCGGTCAAAAGACAATGAAGAAATGCAGACAAATCCTCGCAGTAATGCAGGGCCGGCCATTATGAATGGCTAAAAGTGGCCAGATTAAAAAAAAAAAAAAGAAAAAAAGCAAAATTAATTTAATTTGAGATTTAAAACTGAAGACAGGAACAAACAGATAGTTCACTTCAATTTTATGTTAAATTTAATAGAATACAGTTTCAATTTAAAACTTAATGTTTAAATTTTCTGGCAACAGCAAAGAAGAATCCAGCCACCTTTAGCCATTCAAACCAGCCAATTCCAAAATGTCCAGCCCTTGTGCGTTATTGCAAGCATTACCAAAATTCTTCATCACAGTTTTGAAACTTTAGTTCTTGTCAAATCATTGATAAAGGAAAAAAAAAAAATAGAGCTAATGATGTAGAGGAGTTCATACTTCTTAGAGCGCTCCATAAATATAGCCTTGTGTCAACATTGGATAATGTAACATTGAAATTATACAGTTTAGTTATGATCTTTCCACACTCATAAGGAAACCTTTAGAAGGTTAAAGATTATTAAGATGGTCAGAAAGATCAGATACACACACATGTACACATCGAGTGTGCACTATAGCTTTGACACATACATACATACACACACAGCAACGGTACACTATATCTTTGACAGATATATACATACTAAATATATCAAGTGTACACAATACTTTGATAGATATATCCATACTGCATATATCAAGAGTATACCATACCGGATATCCTCCTGATCAGGTTCTCAGGGCAACTGTCATACGAGTACATCCAAAAATTGATCAGTATCATATATGACCTGGAATGTTAGTTCTTTCATTCCTAACAATCTACCCTTGTATGTTATATCGAAACACTCATTGCAATGACTTGTAATTTTTCAATCTCAGTTTTCAATTCAAATTTCTTTTATCTCGAAATTTCCATCCTATGATATTCGATCTATGTGATTGATATTCATCACTGAATTTAGGGCATTGGTAAAGAAGTGGATAACTTTGAGAATTGAATATTTGTCATGTAAATTAAATGGTAGTGATAAAATATGCGAAGCAGAGGAATGAAATTTTAAAAAGCTCAAATAGATAAATTTGTAGATATTAATGGGTTAGAGTTAGGGTTATTCATTAATTAGAGCAGTGATTCCCGAAGTGTGTGCTGTAGCACCCCTGGAACCACGGTTAGCTCCTGGGGATATTAGAAAATTTAATATTCCTACCGAGTTGTTTCAAAAAGTTGTAGCCGTTGTGTTCATACAAATGAAACATTAATAAGCATTCCGAAAGAGATGAGACAACACAAACCAAAGGCAGAGGCACATGGACGTACATGCGATTGTTCAGTATTTTCGGAGTTGGGGTGCCGTGATTTGGAAAAGTTTGGGAATCACTGGATTAGAGTGATTGTTATTGCTTCGTTTCTCATTGCTTCCTGTTGCTTCTCGTATTTTACCATGACCCTAGAAAAAAAGTGCTTTTTCCATCATTTGACTGTGTACTAAGTAATGCATATATGCAAACTAGATTCTCATTAAATACATGGATGTCATGCATTTGTTACTAAATACTTATGCATAACATGTATCAATAAGAATATTTAGAATTTGTTGTCTAGAAATTTGAAGAAATGTCATTATCATTCATCTTTGATAAGTAATCCTTTCATCTAAGTAGTGATAAATCATAATGGTCTAACCCAGCAGTTTCGACACTTTGAAAACTTAAGGATCCCTTCCATAGATGGAAGTATTCTGGCTGACCCCCTTTTTTTTAGCATTTAGTTTTTAGACTTTAATCAATGAATTACAATATCAAACTATTTCTGATACTTAAAATCATTTATTCTAAATGAATGACATTTATTTGAATTCTAATATAAGATACCGGTCTGTGTACAATTATTAGGTTTTCGGATAGTTGTGCGACAGATGATGGTGTTTCTCAGCCACAAGATTTGCAGTGTCTGGCTCAAAGGGAGTATGGCTGTTGACCCATCAAGCACTATTTGTCGAAACCCCAATGGTCTATGGACCCCAGTTTCACTTTGTCTGCAAAAGCATTTATAGGGTCTTAAGTAGAATTTGATACACCCCACAGCCTCTTGGGGTTCCATTTGATTTCTCTTAGGGGCCCTTTGGTGGCCATGGGGCCCCTAAGCAGTTCGCTTACACCATGAGCTAGCTCTGCAGAGCATACAGGACAGTAAACAAAACAGTCATTTAATTTTTCTTCAAAAATCAAGAAAAAGAGGCTGAAGAATTCATAAAGGGAGAAGTGCTCTTAAAAGCCATTGAAAATGATTTATAGCTCGAACAAATACTCGAGATGTGTTTTTGTGTCAAATATGACAGTCTAACAGAAACCTATAAAATTGGAGACAAGTGCATTGTTCCTTAAAAATGGCACAACTAAGTGGTTTCAGTCTTGTAAAATGGCACATCTAAGTGGTTCCAGTCTTGTAAGCAGTGCTAGGTTTATAAGGGGAAAAAGAGGCAATTGTCCTTGGCCCGTTTTATACAAAAATGTATTAATTGAAATTTAGTTTCTTTAATAATAAATTGATAATTACTGCTTGGAATTCGTTTCATTATAACGCCTTCAATTGTTCTAAATAAATTTGTAGAATTACTGCTTGCAATTCAGGCCAACAGTAATTTGAGTATAGATTATGAAAATAAAACAATACTGCTAACTCTGACATTTACTTGAGATGTATAACTCATTCGAGAGATTATCAATTAGGCCAATTATATATAATCAACTAACTTAGATACCATGTATTTTGATTTGTGTGTATGGGGGGGGGCACACCAAACTTGATGTTCCCCAGGCCCCCAAGGTCTAAATATGGCCCTGTGATATAAGATTCATTATATTCACCTTATCTACTTGTTAATACTCATGAAGAAAGTTATTGAAGTTTTATGATTTCTCGAAAGAAAAACTTATATTTTAGGCAGTAATGCATTTGGTAAAAATATCTACTGACCCGTGTTTCTACAGAGTTCAAGTATTTTTTTTACATTCTTTTATTCGAAGACTTAATCATTCACTACTTCAAAAACTGTTGCTACTTTGAGTAAATGTATATGTCTCATCAATTTCATCAGAGGGCCTATCAAAAGTGGCTGAACTCATTCAAGTGGATGAGTCCATTGTTTCAAATGGTGGCTAGGAGATATCTTTATCAGTGAGATATAAATTTCATTTTATCTTTAACAGACAGAGAAACAAAGACAAACAGTAAAAATCACACAGTTTTAGATGAATCTATTAATATAAATTTTTTTTTTAAAGTTAGATATTGAAATAAAAATAACAAAATCAGAGTGTTACCCACCACCACTAGTAAACAAAAACAAACATAATAGGATCCAGGACTTTTAGCATTTGTATTTTTACAAATATATATGTGAAAAAAAAAAAAAAAAAAAAAAAAAAAAATTCGAACATCAAAAAATAATATATGATGTGGTATTTTTCAATCAAATTGGAGTTGTAGCTTTTCAGCCTTGGAATTAAAAGTTTTAAGTGAAATAAAGATTCAAAAAATTTGTCACAGAATCAATAAAATAGAGAAAAAATGTGTAAAGAATAAGGAAGACATTTATATAATACAAAAACAAAATACATTTTTGTTTTTACGGCTAATTTATGATCACTTCGGGTTTTATATTTCTAAAATTTCTGGCATTTTTCCATTAAATTCGAGTTAAAGCTTTTTAGCCTCAGAATTAACAAAAGTGTAAAGTAAAATAAATAATCAAAAAATTTACCACAGAACCAATCAGATATTAAAAAAGATATGTGTAAAGGATATGAACGACATCTTATTCATGTAAAATAAAAACAAAATACATTTTCGTTTTTGAGTCTAGTTTATGATTACTTTGGGTTTTATATTCCTAAAATTCCTTTATCTACATATTGAAAAGAAAAAAAAAAAATGAATCGTGCTTTGCCTGAGTAGGCGGCAAGGGCTACAACCTCATGGATCCTTGCCTGTATCTCTTGATTTATGTTTCCAACAAAATTTCATCTTTATACTCAGCACAAACAAAACAAAAAAAGATTAACACCATGAAACGATAGATTAGAGAAAAAAAAGGAAACTTACTTTATGGACAGAAAGAGAATCTAAATTTGGGAATGGTGTGTTGACTACTAAAACATCGGGTTCTGGCTCAGCAAAGCCACTGCTATCAGACTGGGCACTCTCGTATCGACATATGACAGCTGAGAATAAGAAATAACATACATAGTTGAGAAACACGGGCCGGGCCAGGCCGAACGTAGATGGGTTTCGAATTAGCACACAAAGAAAAAATAAACAAACAAACAAAACAACAAAAAAATACAGAAAAAACAGGGAGGGAGGAAAAAAAAAAAAAAGAAAGGAAAATGGTTAACTTGTGAATATCCGAGACCAGTGAAATGGTTAGTCTCTTCTTGACTATACCAATAAGTAGGTAGGTTATTTGGTCAAACTAGTGATTCAGTAGGTGGGGACTGTTATGGTGACTTTGTCAGGAGACAGCAACCATAGCGGTTTGGCGGCTCGTTCATACACGCTCTGGTGTAGTCGGTATGACGAAGGGGTGGATACTACGTTTACTGGCTTCCTCACCAACTGGTCATCTGTGTCTAAGTGGTCATTAAGTAAGCTGACAGACGTGGGCAAAAAGAAATAGACCACAGCAACTTAGAGTAAAAGGGCAGTCATAGAATGAAGCTGGCAATTACAAGTGTTACAGTCAGACAAATAATAAAACCATAAGTAAGTATTCTCCGTCCATGTATATACACAGGCTGTCTCAAGAGTAACCATCGATTTGGGAGAATCAGGGAAGATTTTAGATAATTGTTATATAGTTTGAGCACCTTTCATCTGAATTTCCAGGAACCAGATGTGTTTCGGGACTTCAACACTTCAACCTCCTTCAAGTTTCTCCAATAGCCTGACTTTCTGTGCAGTCGATAAACAAACACTTTCTCTTTTTCTAATTACTGTTACTCATAGGGGGTATCTGGAGTCTTTTTGACATGTTCAACAACATCTTTGTACAGATGACAGAATAAGCATGAAATACAGTGATTAATCCATGTAGGTCTGGAGGTGACAATAATTTGTTTTGATCGAGACTGGTTTCGTCTCTCGGCATTCGTGATTTAAACATAGTTTTACGTTTCTAAAGAGTTAAATGAAGTTCTTACTCTAGTCAGAATGAGTTAAATGCCAAGGAAATTGGCCTTGTCTCTCTTTGAATCATACGACAGTAATGTCTTGTGACATCATTTTGGCCTTAAGAAAATTTCTGATTTTGGAAGATTTTGGTTTTCAGAGTTTCTGGTACTGGGTACTCAACCTGTATTAGTATAACCTTTTGTTAATTTTTATTCTTTCCTCCAGACCTGGACCTTATAGATTATCACTTGTTTTGCTCCATGGAACTCTCCTGGACTAGTCAGCAGTTCCAGAAAGTTCAAGATATCTCAGATTTGATTAAATCAAAACTGGAACCATTCTTTTATGATTGAATACACAATTTAGCTGTAAGGTGACCTAAAGTCATACAGAACCTGGGAAAATACTTTGATGACTGAATAATAAAAAAATTTACACTTCAATAATTTAAACAAGTGGCATGAGCCAAAAGGAAATAAGTAATTCTGTAAACTATACTTAAAGCCACCAGATATTTGATTAAAATACAAGACTGTTTATTGTCAAGATTTATTTGCATCATCTTCAGAAAAATCAAAATATAAACAAAAATATTGTTGAACTACAAATATGGTAGCTTCCAGTTTATATACTTATAAAAAAAAACAAACAAACAATTACTTTTAACTTGGTTGGTGTTGAGACGTTGCACATTGTACTAAAACGGGAATATGGCAGCATTTCTCTAGTTACTATCAGAGGGTGAAAAGATTTCTTTGAAGATCTCACAGTAATATAGACTTTTGTCACAGACCAAATTACATGGGAATCTATTGAAATATCTTTTGTTAAATGCTACAAGGGACAACCTTTTCTTTTTTGTTTATTTTGCATTTTTGGCAACTTGTTCTATCTTCATGCGGACAAAAAATGTTTTGAATTATTTACAGAAATATGTAAACAATGGATGCAACAATAAGATTCACCCTATTCCTAAGGTTACAGAGCAATACATTACGATAAATATTAGGTTTCAAACTATTATACGAACTGTAAAAATGAAGTACAGGCTCTTATAAGTTTACAGCTACTATGGGGATTAGATTCCTGAGCGTTGTACTGGTATTTCAGTTCAATGGGGCATGACTTAATGGCTGAATAAACCCAAACTTCAAAGATTATCAGGGCCACAAGGGAACCTAGAAAGAAAAAATATTTGAGTACTTACGATTTTTTTCTTGACTAGCAGTGATTTCTGTCAGGATCTTTTCACCCTAAATGGAGAAAAGGGAAAATGAAAACATCGAAATGACAGATCTGGTTAGTCACTCAGTAAAAACCATCAGGCGACCAGTGTCTCTTGACAACATGCAGTGTTGGGGGTTATCAATCAAAAAAATTTGAGAAAGGGGTGATCAATGAATAAGTTACATCTCTAACCTTTTGTTGGGTAGTGATCAGTAAAAAAAAAAAGTCTCTTTAAAAAAATTTAAAAAATAAAAAAACAAGGATGACACAAACCAAAGGATTAATTTAGCAAAAACTTAAATTGCAAATTGACCCCCCCCCCCAATAGAAACCAATTCAGAGGAAGAATTCAAAAAAGAGAAGAAAAAAAAGAAGACATTTGTAGACATAAGGAATAAACGATAAAATTCTCAGCACTCCATATGCACAATGCATACCATTCATAGCCAGCCAGCTGGACCAACTTGAAAACTGAAGAAACCTCAAGTGACAGATTTAGTAGACCGTTTCTAATTACAAATAGAATTTTATGTCAAGGTTTTTAATTCATATATATATATATATATATATATATATATATATATATAATAGGATGTGGATTCGCCACACAATATATTTCCAGCTCTACAACCTGACTTTTGAAGTATTTAGTTGAATGTATTGAGCACTCTATGAAATAAATCCATCACATATCAGACGTTGCTTTATATCATGCTATATTGCTAGTCTAATCTGGACCATATGTATAATATATATATATATATATATAAATAAATCTGTAAATGATGGAATCCACAAGCATGTTTTAGTGTCATAGTTAACTGTCTCCAGCATTGATTGCTATGAGTGATTGACTGACAAACAAAAATGTTAGTTACATCCCTGGCTCAGTGTTGCAAATTTAGATGTTTTTCATCTAAATAGCTACTGAGATGATTTTTAATAAAATCAGAAATAGTTTTCTTTAATTTATGGTAATAAAAAAAAAATCAATATTTTCAATGAAATATGTTATCTTCAATAAAATGTAAAAAATTTTAATAAATTGAGTAATATTTTTATTTAATTAATAGCAATAAAATAAGTTGGTATTTTTAATAAAATAAGTAAAATCTGATAATTTGAGTAATATCTTAAGATAAATTTTGAAGAATAAAATCTCGTTCAGTTTATCATATTTCCTAGATATAAACCTAAAAGTAAATTTGGCAACACTGCCTAGCAAGTTCATTTTCAGAAGTAAAGAACCAGTGCATCTGGGGCAGGATCAATAAGGGGCAAAAGGGGAAATTGCCCTGGGCCCCCTGCTTAACACTAAATTGAAAAAATAGTTTGTTTTTTTTAATAAGAAACGAATTGATAATTACTACTTGGAATCATTTCCATTATGATGCCTTCAAGTGTTTTAAATAAATCAAAATTACACCTTGTAATTCCGGTCTACGGTGATTGGAGTATGGTTTATGAAAATTAGATTTTCTTACCTAAAAATATTGGGGGGGGTTTTCCTGAGATATATATATATATATATATATATATATATATATATATATATATATATATATATATATGTGTATGTATGTATATTTACTTCAGATATACAGTTCATTTAACTTTTCTACATATGTATAACTTCTAATTTCCAATTACATCCAATAAATGAACTTTGATGTATGAATGTTGTGATTTGGTGTGTATTTTAATTTCTGAGTATGAGGGGCTCACCAACCATGAAACACCCCAGGCCCCCTAAGTCTACATCTAGCCTCAAGTGCATCTATGGTCTGACTTTCAGGCTTGTTAAAATTGCTCAAGAAGACATGATAACAACCTTCACAAAGGAAGTTACTAAATTACTTGAAGCTGTACTTCGATATGGAGGACGGAAAGAAATGATCCAGTTTAGCACTGAAGTTAAACTGTAGATAGAACACCATCCAAAACTTTGAAATATTTTTTTTTCTAAACTGACAAGAACAAATTAATGTCTTATGCACTGAGAGAATGAAAAATTACTTTCTATAAAATTTTTTTGACTAAATCTAATCCTAGCCAGTAAAATCATGCTTTTCTCTTATTTTACCACGATAATATGAAGTATAGCTATTTGTTTGGAATAGGTTCCCCAAAACGCTATATTCTGCAGAGAAGATAATTTCTCAGCAGATATGATCAGTTGCTGCTGCTGTTAAACTAACATGGAACAAATGAAAGCAGTAAACATGAAATCGTAGTTTAGTATTTGGGTTGCAATTAACAACATTTTCTCCATGAGCACCATCTATCCTGATTATCTCCCTTCTAAAATATCAAGACTCTGTTTTGGTGAACCTATTCCAAACAATTACCAAATAGTGTGGAGATTTGAAGACTTGCAGTCATTCAATTGTCATAACAATCCCCAGATGGTTGGAAATACAGTCACACAAAAAAATGTTGTAAGTTTAGTTTCGAGCTCAGAAAGAATTATGGGGAAATTTTTCTTAATAAAATAACAAATATTTAAAAAAAAAAAAAGGAAAAAAAAGGAGTAATAAAATAATTGTCTATAACAGAGACAAATTATAAACATACTAACTTTGTTTCTTTGATATTATATTTACACCTGAAGAAGGCCGTAGAAATAAATTGGCCAAAACATCATAACTACATATGAGAAGATGAAAAGAAAAACATTTTCAATAAGATGTTTCAATTCTTTCAAATCTATAGAAATAAATACCATTTTTTACAGAGTACATGTTGCCAATTTTATTACCATAAATTGAAAAAAATTTTATTTTTAAAAAAAAAAAAGAAGAGAGGAGTTTCCAATTAATTTTCTCCTCACCAGAAACTAAATTTACATCTTCAACTTTTTTCCCCTCAGGTCTCCTTTCATGTCAACCACTATTGCAAAAATGCAAATGCTTGAATTAAGGAAACGGCACTAATTCTACGCAAATAACCTCTTTCCAAGAACATCAGCTTCATGGAATAAACTCCTTCGTGAATGCTTTCCAGAAAAGTACCGTCTCAACAGTTTTAAATCCTGAGTGAAAAAGTGAACAACCCTTTGTTAGTCTTTCGTAAGAAATTCTTTTATCACTCATCATATTTTTAGTGTTTCTCTTATAAATCAATTTTATCCACTCATGTCATTTTTAGACTTCATTTTAAAAACATCAGGTTTTGATGTTTCAAACTTAACAATTTTGACATTTTTCTTTCATTACTAGTCCTAATTCTGTGGTGTGAATAACTCCCTTCTTACTAACCCTTTGATGTGAAAAGAGTCTGAAAGGCTTTGCTTTAGGGTGATTAAGGCTAAACAAGAAAAAGAAAAGAAAAAAAAATAGGAAAGAATAAAGAATACTCACTTCTTGTTCCATGTCAGATGAAATACCTTCAGGAAACGACATTTCGGAATGGATCCATAAATCACTGGAATCTCGAGGTAAATGACTGGCATTCGGATCTTCAAGATCAATACATGAGGGCACTGCATCCATGTACGGATCTTGGTCTCGCCGAGGCAACTCGGGTTCCTGGTAGCTACTCTCTCCGTCAGCTAGATAACCCGAATTGGCATTGGCTCTTTTTTCTGGGGTCGACTGTTTAATGGGGGAGGATACACAGTCGCCCCCAAAGACACTGATTGTAGACCGGCACTTCCACATTCCAGAAGCTTCGGGACTAGTCTGCGTCGCAATAGAGCTGACGTCTGTATGCTGACTCTCTGGTTGATCGACCGGCTTTGTTTCCTTGCAATTATCTTCAAAGAAGACATCTTCAGTGGAATCAAGGATCTGGGACATTCTGGGGAACTGAGGTTGTACCTGATAATCTCCATCATCCTCTTCGTTATTCATCAACTTTGACACCTGCATTTGGCGGGTTTGGGTAATGCTGGACGAACTCGACATGCTGTCTCGGCTCTTAGAATTTAAATAGGACCACCGAAGCTCACTGACCGACCTTTTACGACCCCAACTTCGATCAACATTGTCACTGGATATAGAGGAGTCTATACTAGTGGCAAAAGTGCTGGTCGAAGGTCGAAAATCACACGGGTGCAGTTCAATGTTTGTTGTTTCGGGTTCAATAAGTGACCACGGTTGAGAGCTTCGGGTAGATTTGAATTTTCTGCGCTTCTCCTGGGCAGATAGCTGCTTGCTAGCTGCTGGTGAGGTCGGAGACTGTACCATCGGAGAATCCTCTTTCTTTGGGGATTGGAAGGAATCATAATAACCCTGCTTGGCTAATGCTAATTGGTTGTCTGGAGTCAAAATGCTATTTGGTATAGAACTGTCCACATTGTCAGGGGAGGATCGGCAGGCCGCAGCCCGCATTGAAGAAAGGAACCTTATCCCATGCAGGTAAGGGGTCAGTCGAGGGGGGTGGTTCCAGTTTCCTATAGAACAGAAAGAGAAAACAAACATGCCACGAAAATAAACAACAAAAACAAAAATTGCAAGCAAATAAAAATAAAAACAAAAAAAGAGCATGCTAACTATTTTACTTTAAAAAAAAGTTAATAATGGTGGCTGATAATGTTGGGGAGGGATTATGGACACTTGAGGTGTTACTGAGGGGGTAGTCTAAGTAAGGGTTTCTCAAACTGGGTTCCACAGAACCCTTGGGTTTTGCATCATACATTTTTGATTCTGTGACTGTTAGAAAAAAAACGAAACTTTTCAGTTTTGACAGAAATACATGGTATTAATGCAAAAAATCAAAAGGCATCCATTGTACCAGACTTCAGTTATTGATTTTCATTGAGAAAGCCATGTTTAATGTAGAATTAAGGCTAACTTTATAAATATAAACAACCAGAGTTATTCTTTTTTTAATTCTGTATTTAAGAATTATACTATTTCATGCTTGCAAAAATGTATTTTCTCAGTAAATGAAAATACATGAGGTTGTCTTGATAATTGGACACTAAAGACCACACGTATGTTAACTTTGGGATTTTAATTTAGTGTCTTTTTTTAATATCTTATGCTTAATAACCCAGGTGAAGGTTTCAAATTTTTATGCTTAGTCTCAGAGGAACTACGAGTGAGAAAAATTTGAGAAACCCAGGTCTAAGTAATGTCACCTCTAATTTTTAGTAGGCAGTGTGCATAAAAAATTCACGTTGTACAAATTCTTTCTAGTGACAGAAGTATTCGCACAGAGAAAGCTTAAGATAAAAATTGTTTCAAGATTATTTCGGCACAACCTATATTTCATGACTAATAAGACTGTTTTGGCATCTTTTAATATAAGACAAGTATGATCGCATTCTACAAAGTAACATATTTAATTATATTCTATTCTTTGAACTACTTTGAATCTTTTACGCCAGTAAATATATATATATATCATTATTAAATAAACATAATATCATTTTCTATGATTACAAGTTACTACTGAATTTTAGATAACTAACATTGTTTGCACATGAATTTCTATTGCGCAATGGTTGCAAAAAGTGTGTGTGTGTGTGCACCCACCTGAACACAGCTTAGAGAAAATCGAGAGTCTACGTCACTCTTCAAACTACAAACTGTGGGCATTGGAGGGGTTGGGGGTGGAGATAAGCGGTGGGAATAGATCATCAAATCATTTTGATTTAGAATTAACAGAGGGAAATGAAAAACAGACCCAAGTCAAGAGAGGTCAAGAACTATACTTGGGGTTTATTTCATTGAGGACAGGTTGAGATTGAATTTCTGATCTTGCAAAAGTCCTTGATGATTGAAAATGACTTTTGATCATTTGCAGGTAAGACAGACACGAAATGCAGGATAGTAAACTGAAATTTTTTTTTTTTTTTTGAAGAGAAAATCTATTCATCAATGGTGATTATTACCTCTAGACAATACTTTTCAAGCATTCTAAGCCTTAAATCTCAACATAATTATTTATTAGCTAACACCTGATGCACCAAGTAGGGCTTGATGCATTAGTTACTGCCCTATGCATAACTAAAAAAAACGCCCATCGTAGAATCCTCTACATTACCGCCCGGCACTGAATCCCGCCTGACACATTATTCTACTACTGAAGTGAGGATTAAAAATCTGTTCATGAATTATGAACAGCTATAATATGTGTTTGACAATTTAGAACACACCTTATTTATAGAAAGAAAAACAAGTCAAAAATTTAGTACAACTAAAATCATACCCACCCCATCTAGTTATTGTATACTAATCCCTCCTACTGCCAAAAGCTATTGATGCCACACTAAACAGATCAGTTACTAAGTGATCTAAGTTACTAAAGTTGCATTGGATTAACTATCATTCTCTCTGAGGCCAACAGAAGAATGTGGTGATATTTCACATCTACAAAGGATTGATGCGAGTTCAGGGGTACGGATAGCTTCAATGTTGCACTTGAGATTGGAGTATCTGCCCGCTCTGCCTAGGATCTAAGAGAAGCTCCCCAGCCTTCTGCCCAAAATCAGACTGTAGTAGGAGTCTGCTCTACCCGGAGTGTTACAGACAAATTTATGCATACACGCATGTATGAATGCACATTGCGATTTACATATGGATTACAGAAAATGATTTTTGGGAATATCAATATCCTTAGGAGACATACAGCGATTGGGTTTCATTTGATGTATGGTAAAAGTCGATCTCAAGTAAAAGTTTAGTTCTCGGGCGGGAAAAGAAAAAAATATAGATTCTCTTGAATCACTCACGAAAAATATGAAGGTGGGATCAGATGGATGAATGAAGTCATAGTCAGACACGTATTTATCAACTGAAATTTGATCCAAAATATTCACTGTATAATCAACGTATATTGGATCTGTTCGATTAATATTCACCACTGGATTAAGTGCATCAACAAGGAAGGAGTTTAGGGTGAAGTCTTGATATTTGCCATGGAAAATAAATGCCTTTTTCCATCTTTAAGCCATAAACTTATCGACCTACCCACGTAGTTCAGATTTTTATTTTAAATTACATTAAGACTCCTTTTGGTTTCAGATAGTTTTTCAAGAATCACAGATAAACTAATTAACTGCAGAAGATGGTAAATGTAAAAGATATCTATTGTGAGATAAAAGCCCTGGTTCATTGGAAGTTAACCACTGTCCAGACTCGCAGATAGAACCAAAATTTCTATCATTCACAATTAATGGGTAAATACCCAAGAGAAAAGGCACAACACTTTGTCAGCTGAACACTTTTTACATTTAGTTCAGTATATTTCTTGTTTTGCCAATGAAAATAAACACCAAATTTGCACATCAACATTTTGGCCATTTTTTGGCAGGTTTCCAACCTTTTCAAATATTTTTTTGTAGTGTTTCGGCCATTTTGGGCTATTTTTAAAAAAAAATTATTTTAGCACTTTTTAGCAGTTGAACTAGCCAGTAAATGTTTTTCGAGTTGGCAACACTGGTGGTCCTCGCTTTATTTTATACTTAACGTGGGTTAACTCTAACGAAAGAAATGAAAATAATTAAAGTCAACCTGGTATGTATGCTATCCACCAACGATACACATATATATAGGGTGGGCATAAAGTCTGGGTACAGAGACAAATACCCATAACTTTTTTTTAATGACATGTTTTCAATCATTAGTAATGCATAGTTATTACCCGGGTGTACCCAGACTTTGTGCCCACCCTGAAGTTATTGCAATAAGCTTGTGTTTTAAGAGTGATAGACTAGTCTGGTTAGTTAGTTACTCTATAAAAACAGTCACATGACCAACGTCAGTGTTGCGTTGAGGGTGATCAATTATAAAATTCGAAAAAGGAGTGATCAATGTATAAGTTACTTGTTTCACCTTCAGTGATCACTAAAAAAAAACAAAAGCGAATTTTCAAGAAACTGACACAAATTGAGGGTACAATTTAGCATCAACTTACATAGCAATTTGAACCCCCAACTAATAACCTATTTAAAGAGGGGGAGGTTTCAAGAAGAAAAGGAAAAAAAAACAAAAACAAAACATCCTGTCAATATGTAATAAGATGTAGATCTTTAAATTTTCCACCCTCTAGCTCCATCGGTGTGTTCTGTACACAAGAAACTTATATATCTAGCCAGCTAGACCAGCTTGAAAACTGGAAAAACCTATGTTAAGTTTTGATTGACGGTTTCTAATATCTGTTAGATCTATATAGACTTATACTTTTCAACAGGTGGGACTTCAAATGCTATAATTTTGATTCACTTATGGTTTTCGAACTCTTCATAATACTAATCAATATATACTAATCAACCAACTAAATGTTGTCTCCTACAACAGAATATGTATGTACTAAGTTTAACTTAGTCTGGCACAAGGGTACCAAATGAAATCTCCAAAAATTCAATAGCTACAAAGTAACCAATGTTTTCTAACGAATACCTTTATTTACTGTTTATCTTAGGCAAAATTAATTGGCCACAGTCATTATTTCTTCATCTTTTAAAAATTTAATAGCACAAAAAAGTATCTACCAGCATGATTTATGTCAAGCCTCTTTGGGGATACTTAAGGGGAGTGTATGAAACATAATGGGTGATAGAAGGTGGCTAATTTTTTTTTTCATTTATTTCTACTATTAATAAATGATAATGTTTTTACTAACAGTATTGTTTTTTTACAATCACTGAACAATATTTTTTGTTTTTTATCAATAAAAAAGCAATTTGAAAAAGCATAAAAAGAATCAGACACAAAACAAAACATTTTAAAAAACAATTTTTAAAAAATCAATGGCAAAAGGGAGACTACGCAGACGATATAGAGAACAGTAAAAATTGCACAAAAAAATTTTTAAATAAAAAAAATAAAATAATAATAAAAAATTGCACAAGTGAAAATCTAGAAAATTTTTTTTTTAAAAATGGCACACTTAATTAAAACACAAATACCAAATGAATAAACAGCAATACCACATCAGTACTGGCCATTTTTGAATAGCTAAAAGTGGCTAGATTCTTTTTTAATGGTCAAGTTCAAAAAACATGATTTCTAGGTGGTACACTAAAGATTTGTACAAAGTCTCCAAAAAGTATAAATATACAGATTATTTTATTTATAACTAATCAATACATAGTATGACTATATATAAATGAATTCAGTAGACAATATGGAAACAAAAGTTCAGAAACTGGATTGAACCTTCAAATTGAATGTCAAATAAATCACATCCTTTTCCTCACGATATATATATATATATATATATATATATATATATTTTTTTTTTTTTTTGAATGCTGATATCTGATTAATACATTGAATATTTATACTTATTCAGAGCCTTTGTTTGAGTTTTTGGTGCATTACCTGAAAATTAAATCAACTCAATTTTAATTTGAAAAAAACAAAAACAAAAAAAAAAAAACATCTTAAAACTTTTCACTAAACTGGTCAACCCAGCTGCAATATTGCAAAAAATTCCCCAATAATCTTATCTCTTCAATCTTGGCCTCTATAATCATCCATTTATACTCAATGTTTTTTCAGATCAGTGTTTTTTTATTAAATGTGCCATTTTCATCAGGTGGAAGCTTTCAAATATTTTTTTTAGTTACTTCAATAAAAAAAAAAAAAAAAAAAAAAGCATTTAAAAATCAAATCAGTATCGAAAGCAAAAACTCAGAGATAAACCAAACATGGAAAAATGACTGAAGCGAACATCAAAATTGTTGTACAAAAAGCAACTTAAAAAATTTAGATAAGACAAGAGTAGAAGCCTCTTTCCTAACCTCAAACAAGAACTTCAGAGTTGTAATTTCAATAAGTAATAAAAAAGGTTATTTTCATCAAATCCACTTTATCAAATTAAAGTCAATAATTTGAAATTAAACCAGATGTATTTTATAGAGAAATTTCTTGGGTATTTTTTGGTAGACATCACCAAAAATTTACATCAATAAATTTCAAATCAGTCGAGAAAGGGAAGAAAAAAATTAAATTGCATTTTCTTTTTCACACCAAAAAAGATCCCAAATTCTGCATCCTATTAATTAGTTTCCAATACAAAAACAAAAACCTTAATCTGGGAAAAGTGGGATAATTGAATTAACTAAACATATCAATTCCCTATAAATTTACTTATAAAATGTGTTGATCAGTTATAAACAAGATATGTGGTATATTTATACTTTTCGGAGCCTTTGTTAGAGTTTTTAGCACATCACCTAAATATTATACTTACTTGTTTTATATTGTTGTTTTTTCTTATTTTAAGATTTTGGCAGCATTAACCTCTTCTTCGGGCAAAGCTGCAAAAATCTGACAACTGATCTGGAACCCAACTACCGTATTTTACAGCATATTGAAAAGTTTTTTTCCAAATTCTGTCTTGGCAGGTGAACTCTTTATCAGCTGATTACTAACGTTACGACACTAAACAAATAATGTAAACAGCAACTGTGAGGGTTAATTTGAATAGATAAGAGCAAAAGAAAATTCGATAGTGTGAAGGGCTATGACGATCAGGCGGAAAAATGGGTGTTCTCATAAATTTTTTCAAAAATATACCTGCAATAATTGAGGCACGTCTTGTATGGTGATGCATATATGCCAGAAAAGGTTCATCGTTTGCAAGAAATATTTCCATTCTCCAAGATCAAATTGCTGTAACAATTTGACTCCAAAGTCGCACCACGGATAGGGGTTTCTTGTTAACAAGAAAATCTAACCATCTTTTAGAGCTCTAGTACTTTGAAATTAAGGACGTTAGTTTTTGGTGGGCTACCAATGAAAAAGACCCAATTTTTTGGTTTAATATGTACAATAAAACTACAGAGTAAAATAAGTTTTGGCAATTGATCAGAGTTTAAGTTATAGACAAAAAATATATTATATTTTCCTACTTTACTGGAAGAGGCTTTTATTCTAAACCCTATGAAGTTGTAACATGCCAGAAATGAGAACAAATGAACAAAGGTATTGAAATAATTGGAAAATGATTTTAAATTCAAAATAAAAAAAGCAAAAACTCAAATTCAAGAAAAACAACAACAGATTATAAGCAAGGAACCAACTTGATTGGTAGAGGTACATAATTATAGGTATATTGAAATGACTAAGTAAATAATTGAAACTACAATCCAAACGAGACATCCCCCCACCTCAATCCGAGTGTAGGACCCCCTCCCCACTGGAAATCAAATCAAATTTTCATTCATAAATTTCATCATTACTTGCAGTTCATGAACAACCCATAACCCAAAGGCCTTAAAAGGCTATTCTCTGCAAAGAAGCATCATGCAGTCATTTTGATATTAGCAATTTTAAATAGCTAAAAGTTGCTAGATTCTTACCATTGTTCAAATTGAATAAGTTAAAAAGAATTCATACGGGCACATATCAGAAGTGATCCCTTAGATAATTTTGTTGATCACTAAAATTCAAAATTAACGTTAATTCTAAGTGAACGAAATTTTACAGTTACCTGGTAATTAGATCTACCCCAAAGCCATAGTAACTAATTAATCATTCCGTACAAAGGAATATCAGTGAAATATTGACAATGAAAATAAACACTGCAGTATATCTTTGAACAAATCATGCTGGGAGAAAAACAAAAAAAAAAAAATTAAAGATTTCACTTCAACCAAAGTCAAAATAAACACTAATAATGTATTTACCTGCCAGAGAAATAATACATACTACAGGATGCCTGAAAAGTCTGGAATCATTGGGGATAAGTAATGATACATAGACAGTCTGGCAGTCATGTTGAATCTTGTAAAAAGAAAATGAATTCACCCAGGATTCCTGATAACTTACGTTGGGAAATAACCCTGTTTATAAACGTATCATTTAAACTTCAACAAAACAGAAAGAAACATTTTTATTTTTTAATATAAAATGACTAATGGGCAGTTAGAAGAAAAAGTCTGTAGTTCATTGTGAGAAAATAGTGTGAAAAAATAGTCCAAAAAAACCAAGTGAAAGCTTGCATCAAAGTTCTGATTCACAATTAAAATCATATACTCAAGAGAAATATTCCACAATTTTCCTTCAAAGTCTATAGTAATATTTGTTTAGCTTATTCAACAGAATACAAGAGCCCCCGCTATTCCAGCACTGAATATTAAGAAAAAGTTTTGTTTTATCTCCAAGTTCTTGTTAATGTGAGGCTGGACAACAAAGATAGTTTATTTTTGGGGCTATTTAAAAGAAGAAAATTAAAAAAGAATGGGGTCTCAAATGTAGTCAAGTACTGTCTATATACAGTTACATGAAACTTTAATTTGTGACAACACAAAAGAATCTTAAATTTAAAACGTATTAGATTATCATAACCTTTCCATATAAGTACAAGACTTCAGCTTGTTTAGGCTCTTAGAAGGGATTTTAGCATGTTACAACGGACAGAAATAAATTATGTCAGATAATACTCAGATTGATACTTCTATAATTGCTTAACTGAAAGGAAGTCAAGTACAACTCATATTACAAGCATTTGAAGTTTTTCTGATACAAATAAAATTCTTCTAAAATCAGGAAATAATTTTTGAGGTGACTGGGAAAAAAATCAGGAAAAATGTTTAATAAAATCAGTAATATCTTGCATTATAGAATTCATAGAATAGAATTGCAAACACTTCATTAAAAAATTAATTACTTCAGGACTATAGATTAAATAATTCACACTTTGCTTATTTCTTTGAAAAAAAAAAAAAAAAAAAAAATTACCCCCTCCAAAACATTTTTTTTTTTAACAGAAGCCAAAATTATTTTTCTTCTATGACTTTTTTCTCAACAATTTTTGACCGTCAAAAGTGCTGTCAATTATTCTTCTTAAGCTATGCATTTCTATAATAAAATTTCAACTAAGGTAAAAACATTATATGAATATATTTTGTCTGTAATGCCGGCATTAATTCCTGATCTGACAATCATATTTCTGACTGAGTGCAAAAACTTGCTATAACAAATATCTAAATAAATCATAATTGGCTTTAACATTTATTAGGTTTTCCAATACTTGGTTATTTTTAAGACTGAAGAAAGAGGTCAAACATTTTTAATTTTTATGTACACTCACCAGTAATGATATAAATATTTCCTGAATCCATAAAGGGAAACATAGTCCTAAAATTTGATAAAATCTCATGAAAAAAAAAATTCACTTTTAACATAAAAATCTTTTTAAAAAGAATCACCCCAACACTGACACAGCAGTTCTCATTTGTTTTGTTTTAAATCTTTTGCTAGGCAGGGTCTATTCCATCCCAAAAGGTAATTCAAGCTTCTGAAGCCTGGCACTTCCAAAACTAAAATTTAAAAGAGTAGGAAAAAAATAAAGAGAACTAATGTTGTCACCCCCATGGCGAAAAAATGGGATATATTTACTTGGTAAGTCAACTGTTCACTTTGTTCAAGAGTCTAAAGGTTGATTTTTTAAAATCCATTTTAAAAAACTTAACAATCAGAGTTCAAATCTTGGTGCTTCTATCATAAATATTTTTTCATTGTATCATTCTTTGATCCATATCTCTGATCTGATCACCAATTTAAGAATTTTTTCTTTAATAAAGTTTCAGATTCAAGTGATTTCAGTTATTTCTATAAGCACCATCCGCAAAAATTCTATCATAACTATATTTATAACTTACATGACTAAATCACGAGTCCGAAGTTACCCAAACAGACTATTGATCTATTGAGTTAGATATTGGTACAAGTTAATTAGTACAGTCCCTAAAAAGAAGTGTGGTCCCTCCAACTGAACGAGTAATATTGCATTAATTTACCATCTACTACTTCAGGAATGCCGACATTTCTGTTGTACCACATTAGGGTAGGGTCAACTAGTTTAGAACTACAGTTATTGGAGTATTAAGTACAGAAATAAGACACTATGTACCACTAGTTCTAAGTAAGCGACTACTCTTCTTCTCAGGGATCAAACCAACTTTTCATTTTACTATTTATCTGATTGAATTAAAATCACCAACAAACTTTCTTCTTTCTGCCCATAAGTTTCTGTCGTGTATCATATTGCTGAAGCCATAGCTAGTATGAGGGTGCTTTTTTTATAGTTCAATGTATACAAAAGTTGTGCCCTGGTCCAAAAATCTCCAGTGCCAAATTTCAGTTCGATCTATAAGGCAAGTTCATTGGAAGAAATTGCAAATGGTGCAGAACCCCTTGCCAAACGGAACTGCGGGTTGATCTTCACTTCACTCGGATAAAAATTTGCATGAATTCAAACATTGAAGAACAAATGCCTAAAACAGATCATTCGACCAAATTCATATCAAAATCATATGCAGAACACGCTTAGAAAGTGCTTTTGATACAATCAATTTTACGTAAAATGTACTGTAAACAAGTATTACAAGTAAAAACTAAAGGACAATAATTCAAAGCATATTTCCTCATATTTGATGGCATGGTTTTTCAGGAATTGCTCTCTGATACTTCGAAAGACCAGATGGTATCAATTTTGAAAACTTTTTATTAAAATGGCATGTTTGCAATATGAAACATATAAAAAAAAAGAGAGACGATAGATCAGAATATAAATAAAAATGAAATATTTAAAATTTGAAAGAAAAAGTGTAAAATTTGGGTGTTGGCTTGTGGTAAATAGGAGTCCTGCCAGGATCGAGCTTTCTCATCAAGGGAAAGGTGGTTTGAAAGTTGGAACCTTGGGTTTGAAATCAAAGGGTCAATGAATAGCAAGCCACAGCTTAAGCTCTCCCTAGTACCTCACCAGACAACTGACATCCAGATATGTCTTTTTGTTTCCCAACCCACCCCCCCGGGTAAATCCCATTTCTTCCACCCCTGGAAAAATGGCAGCAGATACCCATGAACTCAACAAGACATTAAACAATTCAAGAGAAATTGTCACTGAAATAAAAAGTCAGAAGAAAAGAAAGAAAGGTGTCATTAAAACAATCATTTTTTTCTCAAAATGTGGCAATAATGATAAAACAAGAACATTTTTTTTTTAGAAAAAAGTTTGTTCAGATTTAATAAACTTCCATTTCCAAGGTACACAGATTGTTCATGTTTCATGAAAAAGCACAACCGATGCACAAATATATTCTAATTACACACAAGTATTTTTTTTTCCTTTTGTAAAAAAATATTCTAACAATAAACAAATGAAAATCTTTACCATAAAAATAAGGTAAAGCAACAAAGTTCATCAATAACAAAAAAAAAAGAAGAAAACATCAAAGTCTGTCTTGAGATCAAAATACAGGTAAAGCTCCTATTTTGCACAAGATGGATTCAGAGAAAATGGACAATCTGGGAGCTTTGTCCAATCTGAGAACAATTACAGGTCAAGCTCCTATTTTGCACAAGATGGACTCAGAGAAAATGGACAATCTGGGAGCTTTGTCCAATCTGAGAACAATTACAGGTCAAGCTCCTATTTTGTCTGCTCCTACTTTGGAATAGGAGTTGCCCATTATAGAAGCGGACAAACTAGGAGCTACACCTGTATTCAATTTGGTGAAAGTAAAAGAAAAAAAAAATGGACAAGACAATATTTCAGGGGTGGCCAAACTGCAGCCCGCTGACCGCATGCGGCACTATGACATTGAAGGTGCGACTTGTGGAAATATTCCAGCCGAGCTCCTGTCCTCATCACAGTTAGCATTAAAAAAAATAATAAAATGTCCGTCTTTTAAAAGACAACGCCCTGTGGAGTATAAAGTCCTAGTTTCTTCTGCAAGCGTCAGTTTAGTGATCCTTGCGAGTCTTCAGTCTGGTCGTGATTAGGACTTTATTCCTACAAGTTTTTATGACCACCCCCAAGGCAGGATGCAAGTCTAACGAAGGGATTTCTCCACTGTAATCCCACAGCTTAAGGTGTACTCAACTAACCATCAAGTGCAAAGGGAAAATTGTCCAAATGAAAGATTGTTCATACTGTGAATCAAATAAGGAAGTTTAAATGAAAAGGTAAATAAGATTAAGTTCAAGCTTTATAATCAATTACCAGGACAGAACAGCAACCACTTTGTATTGCAAGGTAAGTTCAATGTTCAGGGTAGATAAAAATATTTGAGAATTCAAATTCCAATTTTAATATAGATTTGAATGAAACATCAAACTTCAGAGCTGAGGGAAAGGTGGGTCGGAAGCAGAGGTATTGAAGGAATTTCACTTCAGCCAGGGTTACAGAGGAATGTCAGACGACTGAGGTAATGGGTGGGAATACGTGAACTTTGTGATTATTGAAAAATACAGATCACCAGTTTAAAAACTGCAGATATGAATAGATATTACTGCGTACGGATAAATTTAACAAAATGCGTCTGTAATGATGAAAACTTGTGTGAATTGTGTTCACATCTCGAAGCTCTTAAAATTCTTCAGTTTATTGTATATGGCTCTTATATTGAGCAGTTTTGCCCCTGCCCCCGGAAATATTCCCATCATGTAACCCTCCCTCTCGTCTCGGTTGTTTCCTGGCCAAAAGGAGAAGTTTAGGGGTAACTAGAGACATTTTTCTAAACATAATTGGGTCATTTAGTTAGTCAACCACATTGAATTTTCTACACTGCAAAAAGCAATATGTCTGCTTGTCTGTCTGTTACACTTCTCCTAATTTGTCCAAAACTGACAATTTTATGTTGAAAAGGGTGGGGGTTGAGGAGACGTTCTGTGAATGAAATTGCATAACAAACACCACAGGTAGAGGGAGAGAACAGCAAATTTGGGTAGGTAAAAGGGTACAAGGTGAAACAGAGATATTCACTAAAGGAGAACTGCTGAACATGGCTGTCAAGGAAAGAAGAGAGGCAAGAAAGTAAAAAGAGTTGGAATTGAACTAACATCTTATCGTCTGTAAACAAAAGATTTGGTGAAGTGCTGTGGATGGTCACTTCAGGCAACTCCAAGATACGACACAACTTTAGATTCCCACCCCTGGGTATACAGTTGGCAAAATGAAAGGGGTATTTTACCACCAGTTATGGATATTACAAGTCGAAGTCAATATATTTTTGTTTACTCAATAAATGTAAATTAAAAAAATGAAGGACATTTAGGCAACTCGATTGTTATCTTATCAAGATAATAATTTAGGGCAGTGGTTTCTAGAGCTGACATTGCAAATCTTATGCCAAAGAAACATCATCATCCATTGCACAGTTTAAAAAAACAAAACTATTGTTAAAATATCATATATTTATATGATTATATAAATGTTGTTACTATTCAAACAAATGCATTGTTAGCATTCAAATAAATGTAATGTTAGCATTCAAATAAATGAAATGTTACCACTTTCAAAAATTGTTGTTACTATTCAAATGAATGTAATGTTAGCATTCAAATGAATGTTGTTACTATTCAAGCAAATGTAATGTTAGCATTCAAATGAATGTTGTTACTATTCAAGCTAATGTAATGTTAGCATTCAAATGAATGTTGTTACTATTCAAGCAAATGTAATGTTAGCATTCAAATGAATGTTGTTACTATTCAAGCAAATGTAATGTTAGCATTCAAATGAATGTTGTTACTATTCAAGCAAATGTAATGTTAGCATTCAAATGAATGTTGTTACTATTCAAGCAAATTTAATGTTAGCATTCAAATGAATGTTGTTACTATTCAAGCAAATGTAATGTTAGCATTCAAATGAATGTTGTTACTATTCAAGCAAATTTAATGTTAGCATTCAAATGAATGTTGTTACTATTCAAGCAAATGTAATGTTAGCATTCAAATAAATGTTGTTACTATTCAAGCAAATGTAATGTTAGCATTCAAATGAATGTTGTTACTATTCAAGCAAATGTAATGTTAGCATTCAAATGAATGTTGTTACTATTCAAGCAAATGTAATGTTAGCATTCAAATGAATGTTGTTACTATTCAAGCAAATGTAATGTTAGCATTCAAATGAATGTTGTTACTATTCAAGCAAATGTAATGTTAGCATTCAAATGAATGTTGTTACTATTCAAGCAAATGTAATGTTAGCATTCAAATGAATGTTGTTACTATTCAAGCAAATTTAATGTTAGCATTCAAATGAATGTTGTTACTATTCAAGCAAATGTAATGTTAGCATTCAAATGAATGTTGTTACTATTCAAGCAAATTTAATGTTAGCATTCAAATGAATGTTGTTACTATTCAAGCAAATGTAATGTTAGCATTCAAATAAATGTTGTTACTATTCAAGCAAATGTAATGTTAGCATTCAAATGAATGTTGTTACTATTCAAGCAAATGTAATGTTAGCATTCAAATGAATGTTGTTACTATTCAAGCAAATGTAATGTTAGCATTCAAATGAATGTTGTTACTATTCAAGCAAATGTAATGTTAGCATTCAAATGAATGTTGTTACTATTCAAGCAAATGTAATGTTAGCATTCAAATGAATGTTGTTACTATTCAAGCAAATGTAATGTTAGCATTCAAATGAATGTTGTTACTATTCAAGCAAATGTAATGTTAGCATTCAAATGAATGTTGTTACTATTCAAGCAAATGTAATGTTAGCATTCAAATGAATGTTGTTACTATTCAAGCAAATGTAATGTTAGCATTCAAATGAATGTTGTTACTATTCAAGCAAATGTAATGTTAGCATTCAAATGAATGTTGTTACTATTCAAGCAAATGTAATGTTAGCATTCGAATGAATGCTGTTTCAGTAATCCAACTGATGTTGTTAGTATTTGAATAAACATAATGTTAGAATTCAAATTAATGTTGTTACTATTTGAACAAATGTAATCCTACTGTGAAATTAAATGCAGAATAAAAGTAATGTTAATATTCAAGTAATACATTTTAAATAAATATGATTTTCAAAGATCAAAAATGAATTCCTTTGTAGTAGGAGTCGTTGAGTTTTCAAAGTTTCAAAATCACTGGCCTAGATTTAGGTTCAGTGATTAGGCTTAGTCGGTTAGTCAGGGCAAAGGTTAGTTTGAGGTCTTTGAGCTGTTTTTTTTTATTTACATTAATTTTACAAACAAAAATTATGGTGAACTGTAATAGCTATAACAATCCAGTGTGGTAAGGACTAATGAAATAGACCCATCTAATTCAGTCCAGTATGGGACTAACTGAGGGCAAAGGGCAGAAAGATGCAAGTACTCCCATATGGATTAGGGATACTTTTATACCTGCCTTGGAAATCAGCATCCTAAAACTTGAATTTATTTATTTACTCATTGACCCTTTGTGGAAAGAAGGCAACAAAGAAAAAGTCCGTTTAGTCACTCATCAGAATCTATCACGTGACCAAAGTCTTTTTTTTTGGCTGTGCATTTGGGAAAAAGGGGTGATCAATGAATAAGTTACTTCTCTCACCTTTTGTTGGGTAGTGATCAGTAAAAAAGTCTGAATTTTCAAAAAACAAATATGATTGCTGCTGGACACAAAATAAGGGACCAATTTAGAAGAAACACCCATTACAAACTGACTGCCCCCCCCCACTAAAAACCAGTAGGGGTGGGGATTTTCAAAAAACAAGTATGAATGCTGCTGGACACAAAATAAGGGACCAATTTAGAAGAAACACACATTACAAACTGACCGCCCCCCCCATTAAAAACTTGTAGGGGTGGGGATAGAAAAAAAACAAAGAACATCATTCTTTGTAAACATAATGAGGAATAAATGTTTAAATTTTCAGCCCTCTAGCTTCATTGATGCAGCCTGTACATGCAATAAATACATAGCCAGCCAGTTGCACCAATTTAAAAACTGAAGAAACCTACATTGACCATTTTGATGACTGTTTCTAATTGCCTGGGTTTTCCAATAAGTAGTTATTTATATACAATAAAAGAAATCAATTAGAATAATAACAGGTCTAGTTGGTCACTCAATGGAAACCATCATGTGACCAACGTCTTTTGGCATGCCATGTTTGGGGTGATCAATTATTGGGCGGTGATCACTAAAAAGAACCAAATTTAAAAAAAACAAAAAACAAACGTTTTTTTTCTTCCAGACATGATAAGGGGTAAATGTTCAAATTTTCAGCCCTCTAGCTCCATTGGTATATCCTGCGCATGTAATACATAGATAGATAATTAATGAGGCAGAACCACAAAAAAACTGGAGAAACCTATGTTTACAACTGGACAGTTTTGGTTGGTGGTCGATAGTTTCAAACAAATAAATTCATCCCTTTAGCATACACCTTCGAATCGCACAATTACTGTATTTGATGGTATATAAGACCCCAGGCCCCACTAATTTCAGCTGGGAATATTGAGAAAACAATGCGTTCCCCCTGATTTCCTCTCATATATATCACCAAGGTTTTTTTAACAACTCCTCCCTAAGTTCTGGATAGTGTGGGGCCGGTTAGCATAGTTCCCACTAAGTTTTGCACAGGCACATGTTTTGTAATCAGTGCATAAAAGAGATTAATGTGTGCACAGAAGATTTAAAATTCTATAGAGAGCTTACTGAGTTTTTAATGAAAAAATGTTGAATTCAGAAGTGCGTGTATACTCGAGTCATCAAAAAAAAACAAAAATTGTGCTACATGATATTTTTGTGCAAAATTCAAATAGATTGTTCCAGTGGTCAACAGAGATCATGCTGACCTCTTGAGACCTTTTTTTTAGTGGGTAGGGAAGGTTAGGGGTCTTATATATCGTCAAATACTGTAGTCCTGGACACAAACAGATACGAGACAAAAATATTGATTTGGCTTTTCTCTAATATGAGAGAAAAAAAAAGTCAATTGTAATTATAAGAGTTGGGTTAAAAGTATTCAGTTAATTAAAGAAAAAAAGGGAGATTGTGGTGATGATGAGGAGGACAAAGAGGAAAAAAAGTTATAGTAATGATATTGTAACAATACTATAATCATTATTTCTTCATCCAGCATTTGAATGTCTGCATCAGGTTAAGGGCAGTTATTACTGGCAATTGGGTGACAACAAGTTACCTCAAATATCCAGCACTACCATGATCTGGACTCTCAGCAAAAACAATGAAAAACAGACCGGATTAGTCACTCATTAGAGAACCAACATGTAACCTAGGTCTTTGGGCAGCGTGTCAGAGATGATCAATTAAAAAGTTATTAAAAAAAGGGGGATCAATGAACAAGTTACTTCCCTTGTCTCTTGTTGGGCAAGGATCACAGAAAAAGTTTGAATTCCCAAAAAAAGCAAGAGAGAACACTGCTAGATACTAACCAAGGGATCAACTTGGCATAAACTTACATTGTAAATTGAATCCCCCCCCCAAATGAAAAACAAAACAAAAAATTTTTCTAGACGTATGGACTAAATGTTTAACTTTGCAGCCATCTAGCTCCATTGGCGTTGCCTGTGCATGTGATACATACATAAATACACACATACCTACATACATAGCCAGTAAGATCAAACTGAAAACTGAAAAAAAAAACCTATGTTGACAGTTATGGATGACAATTTCTAATTACAATTTGATTTTCCTCAATGTTCGCCAAATTAATCTATGGAAGACAACATGAAATTTATTAGTCATTCACTGGCTACAATGAAGATGAGAAGAGCACAAGTCGAAACATTAAGGAAGTGCAGGTGGCCTAATGATTAACATCGGGGAGGATTGAATCAGCTTGGACATTTCCCACTTTGCACCGATGCCCTTGGGAGAGGTATGCATGCATCCATTTCTCCTAACCAGCCATGCATAAACAGCAGAGCAGTTGGCACCCTTTTAGTCCCCTAAGGCAGTTCATCTTTGGCATAGGTATATCAACCTTGCTCCGTAAAAGCCCACAATTGCTACAAACAATGATTGAATATCTTTGGAGACAAAATCATTGCCTCATACTGTGCAATATGAGAAACATCTTTGCTCTTTCATAGCATACCGATAAGCAGGATAGTTTCAGAGAGCATTTTTTCATGTTACGATTTCAATCCTCATTGAGTGATTACTAATGTGATGGCCTTGTGCCAAACTAAACTGAACTTTGTAAATATCCACAAAGAATTTATCCATCTGAGTAGAAGTTCTTTTCCATCAACAAGTCTTTATGGAGCATAGTGCCAGAACCATTTCAGTAGTAAGTACTTTTTCCATAGGGTAGAGTTGCTTGCCCTATGCTCAACACTCCTCTACTACCCAGGCTTGGGACTACCTATAGTGACTGCCAAGCTATAGTTTTTTTTCTGTCAGAGTAATCTTCTCTTGGATGAACTGCCTTACAGGGCTAAAGGGCCCCAACTTCTATTTCATTCACTCATAGCTAGAGGGAGAAGTTGATTCTTGCCTGTTCCAAGGGCATTAATGCAAAGTGAATATGATCAGCTTCATCTGAAATCAGAATCCCATTTTCTGTGCAAGTAACCATTACACCACCGCAACCAGCAGACGTACTAAAAGAGTTCACTCTATCTTTCAAGCTTAAACTGAAAAAATAGACATAAAATTTTTACCAAACCTTAGAAGAAGAACACTAACATCAGCGAAGTCAACAACAAAATAATAACCTCTCTAATTGAAGTCTAATTAAACTGAAGAGCATACAAACCATTAGTAAAATTTCAGATGAAACCAAGAATCTCATGGAAAAACACAGAAACCTGAAGCCACAGACAACAACAAGAAAGAAAAAAGAAGCAACCGAACTGAATAAAACATTCCAATAGAAATGAAAAGACGACAAAAAAGATACACAACAATAATCGTCAAAACAATTCTCAAAAAAGGTCAGGGCTTTCAGGTTATAAACAAAGCTCTCAGTAAAGGCAGAAACAAATAACCAGTATAGCCGAGGAAAATGGACACCTAACAACAGACAGGGACAGGATTGTCAAATATGCCCGAGAATTCCACAGAAAACTCCACTCTTCCAAACAAAGACTACAAAACAATGAACGGGATATGCAAGATGTGAGCGATCAGTTCAAGGATAACCCAGAAATTACACCATGGGAGATGAAACAAGCCATCAAACAAATAAAGAAAGCAAAGGCCATTGGATCATATAACATCATCATTGACCAACTCAGAAAAGCTGGTAAGGTCATCCCTGGGAAACTAGCTATTCTATTCAACTTATGCCTAAAATGAAGTTAAATCCCTGAAGATTGGAACACTGCAATCATAATGCTTTTATATAAGAAAAACCTGCAAAGCCTCAACAACTTCAGACCAATAAGTCTACTCAACTGCATCTACAAACTTTTCTGAAAAATCATCACCAACCAAATTACAAAAACATTAGATGAAGATTTACCATGGGAGCAAGCTGGCTTCAGAAGAAGCTACTTGTCTATGGACCATCTCCATTTGATAGATCAACTAAAAGAGAAAGCAGCAAGATAGAAAATGCCACTTGCTGAAGCATTTATCAATTTCAACAAGGCATTCAACTTGGTGGAAATTCCCATGGTCATTGAAGCTATCACTCAACAATATAGACCCCATATCCATCAGTGCACTGCAACTTTTATCAGTTTACCATGAAGTCTTAGAGTCCTTTCAGCTCCCAAAGGGGGTAAGACAAGGTGATACTTGCTCACCCACTCTTCACAGCCTGCCTTGAGATGATCTCCCGAGACTGAGAAAATAAAAGAATCAAAATATCATAGTATCCATTAGAAAATTCAAATGGTAATGGGCTGGTCATGTTGCAAGAATGGCTGACAACCGATGGACATCACAACTCACAACATGGATCCCCAGAGATCATATGCATAACCAAAGCCAGCAGAATACAAGATGGAGAGACAAACTAGACGAATTCAGAAAGTATAGGCTCTGCGACACCCATGATAGAGAGGTTTGGTGAATCTTAGGGAAGGTCTAGGCGATGAAAATTAGATAATGATGATGATGATGATGATAATGATGACACCTCCCGACTAAAAAATCACTGACAAAATCTAGAAATTTAGGACAAGCGTGTGACTTCCAATTCAGTCAAATACAATAGTTTAATTGTTCAGAGTTTAATTCTGATCTCAATTCGCAAGAATGTAATGACATCTGATGATTATGAGCACTGTGTGTTTTACGAAAACAATATGGGCTCAATATATTTACAATACAAAGGCCTTTGAATATTAAAGTCTGCAAGCTGACACGTAGTTATTAGCCGAATTTTGATCTGGAATTGTTACAGTATTATGTTCAATATTTATTAAGTGTGTTGACAAGAAAGGACATCATGATAAAAAAATGAATAAATAGAACAAATGATTTTTTCATCGTTATGCCTATGCATAAATAAACACAGAACATCAAACTCATGCTACTTGACAGAAGATAAGTCATACTTGAACCCTTAGGTGTGGTCATTGGAGCTTGGGGTGTTGGAAGAAACGGGACACTTGAGTGTAGGAGAGAGAAGAAGAGGGTATGGGCAACCTTCATAATTCCTTTTTCATAAATGGAAAAAACATTGCATACAGCAAACCTTGAAAAATGAGAGGGTTAACTGATATTATCTATTTCATCAGAATATACATATTCGCCAATTACTACTGTAGAGTAGGGTTGCCATTTTAAGGCCAAATTTGTCAAATCTGGCCTTTTGGAAAATCATTTCGCCATGAACTTCCTGGTTTGGCGATATTTAAATTTTTTATCATTTTGACTTTGTTGCTGCTGTATTTTTGATAAAAGTATCATTCTTGGTTCAGACTTCAATGTTTTATAAGCAGTCATTGTTATAATTATCTATACTAGTATTTACTATCACTCTGATTTTCAAGTTGCTTTTTATTGCAACTTTGTTGAGCCATCATTGTAAAGTTGAAATAAAATATTGACTGAAAAATTAAGATGAAGGTAAATAAAAATGGAGACAAGATAAATACTAGTGATTTACAATACTTCATCGAATAAAAAAATAAAAAATATGGTATTTTCTTTCCAATAAAATGTCTCCCAGAACATCTTGCATCCTGAAAGCTGACGGTAAGTGACAGTACTTTAGTATGTTTTAACCAACCTTTAAATCAAACCTAATCTTATTTCTGTATCCAAAATTATATATATTTAATTTAAATTTAGTGCTTAATCTTGGTTCGTGATGAAATCATCACAATTAGTGAGGATCTCAAGCTGGAATAAGGTTAGGTTTCAGTGGAGTAAATATTACTTGCAATTATGCACCGACTTTTTACTCAAATTATTACCTTCTAAATTCGGGGTGGGGTTGGGAAATCTAATGCATTGGAGTGGCTTAAAACGCAGTGTGTGGCAAAATAATTGCTTTTCTAAACAGTTTGGGCATTTGGCAATTGATTTGTTAGTTTTTGGCTTGAAGCAACTCCAACTATCAGTCAACTCGGCTTCAGAGTGTCAAGGAGAGAGGTGAAAGTATCTGAAGAGGGTAGAATATAAAAACTGGAGTGCCTCTTGTGGGGAAGAGAGAGAAAGCAATAAATCTACTCGGATGTTCTGAAGTGGACTGGAGATAGCAAATAAAAAGAGATGAATAGTGATTTATTATTTGAAGCAATAACTCTGGAGACATTATCTCTTCTTTACCATGTTTAGAAACTAAACCTGATCCTCCATAGCAAATGGGCCAACAAATAAACAGGTTTGTTTAGTCACTCGATAGGAAGAGACTCTAATTGCATTAAAGCAGCGTTTCATTGTTGCACGAATCATTTCACGAATCGCACGGCCGTGACCCATATGGGAGTCACGATGATGTTCCTGAGTGTCACTGAATGACACGAAAAAAAAATAAAATAAAATTTAAAAAATCAACTGGGAAGTTGCTCAATAGATACTTCATGACTAACATATTTTAGCAGCAGCCTGTGATAGGGGTGATCAATAAAAAAATTGGAAAAAGTGGTGATCGATGAAAAATCTACTTCTTTCACTTTTTGTTTGGCAGTGATCACTAAAAAAATCAGGATTTCCGAAACACAAGCAAGAATGCTGACAGACACCAACCAATAATCGAATTTAGGATAAACTTACATTGTAAATTGAACTCCTCACTAAAAGCCTATTTTGGGAGAGGATTTCAAAAGAAGAACAAAAAAACAAAACAATTTTTTAATAACAAGTAAATATTCAATTTTTCACTTATTTTGCTCCATTGGTGTGTGATACTTTCATAAATAAACAGTCAGCCAGACTCACTTAAAAATTGAAGAAATGTTGACGATAATGTGAATTTTAAATATCATTTTTAAATTAAATTCACAGAAGAGTTCCATTATTTTTTTGGCTTTTACATTGAAGAGTTCCACTGTCAGTTAATTTCTTTTAATATTTTCTACTATCTTGAATTATTGGAGTTTTACCTCACAACTATTTCTGTTTTGTACTATAATATATCTATAGAAAATTGATACAAGTCAAAGAGGAATCAAATAATAGAAAAAGACCTTTCAAAAATCAACTTGTACCCAAGGTGTCACGGGGAGATGTAGACGGTGGTATTCAAGTATTTAGAAAGATAGTGAGTTCAATCCTGGTTGGGTACAGACATCTTATATTTATGACTTTTTTTCTAGGCTAAAATGAGATGAGTAAATACCTCTACAATTGCTAATTTGACAGCATTAAAAAAAAATTCTATAGAAGAGAAGTAAATTTAATACAAACAGATCTTGTTAGTCACTCGATAGAAAACCATCACGTGACCAATGTTTTTTGGCAGAATGCCGTATTTGGGATAATCAATTACTAAAAGTGGGAAACAAGATGCTGTGATCAATGAATAAGTTACTTATCTTGCTTTTTGTTGGGCTGTGATCACTAAAAGGTCCGAATTTTCAAAAAGCAAGTATGAATACTAATGGGCACAAACTAAAGGATCAATTTAGCATGAGCTTATATTGCAAATCCCCCCACGCACAAACGCAGTAAAAACTCATTATGGGGCAGAATTTTTTTAAAATTGTTATAATTATATATAGGTATAATAAGGAGTAAGGGTTAAATTTTGCTATGTTGGTGTGGCCTGTACAGGCTATACACACGTAACCAGCCACACCAGCTTAAAATTGAAGAAACCTATGTTAATTGTTCTGGTGAAGGTTTTGATGGAAAGTTTCAAATTTTCTGCAATAAACTCATACTACCAAGTTACAAAATCTACTTTGAAACACCTTCTAAAGACCAACAAAGAGTGCGCCTCAGCATTTTCATAAAAAGATTTACAGCATCTCTCAAGACGTGTATAAACATGGTGGCATTCAATATCCCAAATCTGTTTGGGTCGACGCTAATTTTGTCGCAATTCTATTGACTGCCTAATCACTTTGCGTAATCACCATGTTACTGCCTTGCGAATTACCCAGAAAGAAAGGGAATGCATTTCTTTAATGCTCCAATCCATTTCCAAAAACACTGGTTGATGTTTTATTTTCTATGATACAAGTAATGGTGATTATTTTTATGGGACCCTATTTCTACAAACTATGGAATCGAAACAATTTATAGAGACACAAAAATTGAAATCATTTTTTGAGCAAAATATTAGTGGATTGATTCACTCTCGAGGTTAATTTGATGATTTGTAGTTCACAGGATCGAGTTAATATGATTCATTACAGAAATTGAAATTATGGTAGACACTTGAATAGGCATGTTAATATGTGAATCTATACTAATATTTGAGCCTTCTATCACTACAAGGGTTATTGACTTGACAAAACATCAACTTGTGACAAAAGCTCAGTGAGATTAATCATAGGTCATTCTATCTCATTTCTATTCAATCTTCAGTTCTAAACATTGGAAATTAATAATTCTTGCATTAGATTTTCCACCAATCATTCTTCTTATGAATAACACAAAGACTTCTTTCAATAGGTATTCATACAGGTTTTGCAAGTTTTTCTTTTCGTCACAGATCACTTTTTGCAGCAATGAAACAGTAGCAGAAGTGAAAATTGTCCGCATACATATTCATGCTTCGCCCTTTGTTCGCCATTCAACGGCTTGCTTAGGTTGCTATGTCAGCAGTCTGTGCTGATACCACACTTTAAACAGATAAATTTGTAAAGTTGACAGCAGTTATTTCATTTCTTTTTTATGTAAACAATAGTTGTCATTAATCTTTTCTACTTTTTAACGTCATCTTAATTTTTCTTTTCATTTTTCAGGTTGAGATTTGTTTTACCAGGAAAAGCTGAAAAATGTATTAAAAATTTGTTTGCCAAGAAGTTCTTTGTGTTTTCAATCAATATAATCACGGTTACTATTAGAAAATTGTCAGTTTTGAAATATACAAAGTAACTAAAATGCTGAACGGGACAAATCTTTTTCATTTGTTATGCTGTATAAGACGAAATATATTGAATAACATATTTTCAAGTACATTGTCAATTTTGAAGTTTTTTCACCCCTGAGCAATACTGGGTATCCCTGCCAGTAATATCTTAAATCGATACATTATCTGCAGTAACTATGTACTATGAAACTATATTCCTATATTTAATACATTATGAACAATTAACCTAGTATATAGATATATTCATATTTAGAGAAAGTCGTTTATTATAATACCGTTAGTTGTTAATTATAATCACATATAGTGTTATCAAAATCACTTGATACCAAACACTCTATTTAAAATGAATTAAAAATTTCATACAAATTCTTTTAATATTAAGTTGTTTATAATAATGAACTCAATAACATAATGAATTTATAACAATGAATGTAAATTGTTCTAATTTTTATATCTTTTGCTTTATGTTATCAGTTGATAATTGTTATCAAGAAGACCCTGTCCCAAATTGATCACAATACGTGATTTCCTATGTACATACTGTTTATTCTATAATATTGGTTAATGTTATCAAATGGTTATTGTTATTAAAATCAGTTAGGTCCATAACACCTCATTTGATATGAATTAAGAATTTCATATAAATTTTTCATACAGTCAAGTAATTTTCAACTATATTCAATAATAAACAATGAATGTAAACTTGATATAAAACTAATCCTTTGCTTTATGTTAATGACCAGTTATTGTGATCAAAAAGTCTGAGTCAGATGCAAGGCAGGGTAAGGGTTTTGAAGCCCCTGCACCCCAAAAACTTAATAATTAGTACTTTTTCTATTACATTTCTACGGACATTATATCATAACATGAATATAGTTGTACATAAATGAATTGCATAAATAATGATTCAACCTTTTCATCGATCAAGTGATAGTCCACGTCTACTTATTGCGAATTTTCCTTTTCCCACAAAACTCACTAAATAGAAGAATTGGTGCCAAGCCCCTTGGGCTCCTAAATTTTTAGCTACATCATTGCCCAAAGTGATCACAATAAGCAGCTCCCTATAGCCTATCAAGTCATAAAATGCTGATAAGTAAAGATGATTAAGAACAATTAACCATGCATATAGATATATC
>OY735218.1:3983057-3988057 GCA_963457665.1 Thysanoteuthis rhombus
GACAATTCAGAGCAAGGAAAGGAAAGAAAGATGGAAATCTTTCTGAAGAAAAGGTCTCCGAACAGAATATTTGATATGATGTGAATGCTGTCGGTTTAGGACAATATACATAAGGGAATAAATGGTTATTGCAAACACATGGACAGAAACTAGCGTTTTACCGTGTGTGTCCCTGGGTTGGTTTGCTGGCCACTCATAACATGACTGCGATTTTGTTTTTCAGCCCAGATGAACATCAGCATCATAGTCAACAATAATTTGCGTCATCCTTTCAGATTACTGTGAAAAGATACTGACATGAGCATATCAATCTATCTATCTATCTATCTATCTATCTATCTATCTATCTATCTATCTATCTATCTATCTATCTATCTATCTATCAACCCCTCCCACTGTATCAGCCAATCTATCTTTTTTGTCGGTCAGTTTGTCTGTTTGTCCGCCTCTCACTCTCTTTGTCCAGTTATCCATCCATCTATTTTATCTACCTTTATTTTCATCAATATTCACTTATGTTTACCTCTCCATACACACTTATGTATATCTTATCTCTCTCTATATATATATCTTTGAAATACGCATATGTATATTTATATTCCTTCTCTCTCTGTGTCTCTCTGTGTCTCTCTCTCTCATATATATATATATATATATATATATATATATATATATATATATATTATTGTTATTGCTATTATTATCGTTACATGATCAGATTTAAGAGGAAAGAAATCCCACATATATATCTGACAATGAATGAAAGGATAATGCCAAAATTCATTTTTTCCTAATCTAATTTTTGGATTGAGGCTAATCAAGACTTATCTTACAGTGAATTGGAGATGGATTAACCACTATCTTAAAGTGGAAATAGTAAAATTTACTTATTTCTAAAGAACTCAAAAATGTCTTTGACAGCACGTATGGTTTTTTTAAACGTTAATCTAAGCAGTAGATCTTCCACATGTTTTCATAAGTAGCATTGTAATACATCAAAATACAAATTAACTATGTAGATACGTACTAAGATTTACCGTTGGAGGGGAACGAGTACATTCTTTCTTCCTTCCTTCCTTCCTTCCTTTCCTATCAATCACAATGTTTCCACATTATCAAGCTCCAAGTTTGGATTTAGCCGTAACAACAACAATAACGACAACCACAACAACAGCAATCTTCATCGATATGTGGGATTCACATTCAACTACTGTGATTTGAATTCACGACAACTGATTGCGAGGAGGCTATCTTACTGACTGAGCTGAAATGAAAATATCAACGGAAATAAATACATTTATACAAATATTTATTTTTGGAAAAACATTTTTAAATTTGTTATATATGCAAGACAAAAGTTGCAGTTATCATCTTCATTCGGAATAAAAGTTGGAGTAGAGTTTGACCCTGCAGCAGCCTGGCTTTTTTCCTTTCTTCTTTTCTTCCTTCCTCTCTCTCTCTTCCTCTCTCTCTTTTTCTTTCTTTCTCATCGATTACAATTTCTCGTCATTTTGTTTTGCTTCCCCTTTCTCATGTAAATGTTCGATGTAACTTTTCCTCCTGTTTTACCTCTCTCTTGAACTTCCAACTTTTTTTCCCTTTTTCGAATGTGGCTGTGTCTGGGCGCGCTCGAGCGTGTGTGTGCATGTGTAGGGAGTGATGCTTGTTTTTAATATCGAAAAAAAAATCAATGAATCATTTTCCTTGATTGCAATATTCAAATCTGCATTAATTAAACAAGGAAAGAACACAAACAACGATGACAGAGAGCAGAGGCCGCGATGCTAATGAAGAAATTACCAACATCGGGACAAGAGGAAAGGGAAACAGGAAAACCAAAAGAGGAAACACTGAAGTGAGGTCAAGGCTGCATAATATTGAACCATTCTCAAGCAATGGCTCAGTTTAAAGTTCGATTTTTATTTCTTTATTGGAGTTTTTCTCTCTCTTGCACAACTTTGTCGATCGATGACCTTCTATTGAAAATGAGCATTTCGGATGAAATCTCTGTCAATAAAGAAAGAAGAAAAAAAAGCACCTCTTGTTTTTGAATGAACTCGAATTTTGAAATTCATTTAAGTAGTCCGAAGACTGGAAATAAGCAATATTGGATTTAAGAATTAGAAGTAACTGCGATTTAAGCTCTTGAAGAAATCAGTTGATCAAATTACAACATAGATTACGCAGCTCGTATCCGTTACATTTCACTACTATCTTTATATACTAGTTGTTTCTGGTTGACATAATAAGACTAGTTGATAATTTACCTCTACTCAAGTAGATAAAAAATATACGGCGAGTAAACTAAAAAAAATATACAGCGAGTAAATGGAAATATATAAGGAGTAAATTATATATAAGAGTAAATTAGAAATCAGACGGATAAATAAAAAATTTGGAAAGCAAATTGAAAAATACAGCAAGCACATTGAAATGAATAAAACAAGAAAATTCGGAAATACGACGAGCGAACTAGAAAGACAAACTTAATGAAATAAGAGTTCAATGGCGAATTTGATACACCGTCTTTGTGGAGAGGCAAATTGGAAAGTTATTTCCACATTCAGAAAGTTAAATTGGTGCAATTTGATTATTTCACACTAGATTTTATATCTGCGATCATAATTAATGAACGAGAAATCGAACTCCTCCCCGAAGTATTCACTTATATCAGTCGAAAGTTGAAATTCCTTTACTCATCTGTATGCAGGGGGCTGAGAGGCTTTAAATTAAAAAAATAATAAGATTTGAGATTTGAGTATTCGGAGGAAGCGACTGATCGAATTACAACATTGATTACCCGGGAAGCATTTGCTACTTCTCAACGTACTGTTTGCATTCAAGTTATTTCTGTTTAACCAGATAAAATTCTTTAACAACGACACCATAATTTTTTCCGGCCGACTTGAAACAAACGTAAGACAGCTTGAATAATACAGACAGAAAATTAATAAGGTGAGAGAATGGAATCAAAGGTCAGGAGTAGTCACATATAAACTATTACTGTTCTTCTCTTTTCTAAGCTTTCACTCGGACTATTGGATAAGAAACATCCATGATTCGAACTGACAATATCAGAAGCTTCATTCAGTAAACCGGAAAAAGTAATAAATTCAATTCGTAGGTTGAAACTAAACACGATAAAATTAAGTTTGATTTAAGCCAAAGTGACAAGTCTACACTGATTTTGCTTAAAAAAAAGAATCACATTTGCAGCGACTGTAATACGCCGTCGACATCGTCCTCTTTGCTAAAAACCTTAACAATCTCCAAATAATGGTGAATGGACTAAATGAAGCAAGCAAGAAAGTTGGCCTCAACATGATCTTCAATTAAACAAATTTTATGTTTGAAAAGTAAGTTGGTGACAAAGACAACGATTAAAATCGCAAATGCCGAGCTGGAGGAAGTAGACTACTACTTCCTAGAACAGCGAGTCTCCATGAAGTCATCAAAAGAGGGAGAAACAAAACGTAAGGCTGGCAAGCTTCCAGTAGAGCAAGCTCAACTTTCAAAAATAAGAAAATCCCACTTATCATACAAAGAAGAGTATAAAACCAATGTATCTTACTGATAGTCACATATGGAGTTGAAAAATAAAACCTAACCAAAAGATAGACCCTCAAACTGGAAAAACATGCAACGTACACCAGAGAGAATCATGTTTGGCCTCACATTGAGAGATCATAAAATAGCACAATATATCAAAGAAAAAACAGAAGTCCGAGACATCATAGAAACCGTTGAAAAACTCAAATGGCAATGGACTGGGCATGTTGCAAGGATGCCAGACAACTGCTTGATATCACGTCTCACTACGTGGATCCCAAGAGATCAGGTGCGAGGCTGTGGACGACAGAGAGTTTCATCATCATCCATTCATCATCAGTCTTTTAACGTCCGTCGTTGGACATAGACCTTCCCAAGGATTTGCCACACTTCCCTATCATGGGCGTCACGGAGCCAGTACTTCCTAAACTTGTCTAACTCGTCTCTCATCAAACATTTTGCCGGCCTCGGTTGCGCATGTGGTTTCGGGGGATCTATGTTGAGAGTCATGATGTCCATCGATTAACAGAGAGTAAAGTGGTTTGATAAACTTGATAAATCCAGGAAGTATTGGCTCTGCGATGCCCATGATTGAGTGGTCTTGTGAATCTTGGGGAAGGTCTATGTCCTACAATGGACCCTAAAAGACTGATGATGATGATGATGATGATGATGATGATGTGCTTATTCATGTTCATCGGTTCAGTTTCCTTGTGTTTTCATTTAGTAGTATTTTTTTTTATTTGCTTGCTGAATTTTTCAATTGGCTTTCCATATTTTTTTAATTGACACACTCTACTTTTTCACAATTTCTTGCCGTATTTTTCTAATTTTCATGTTTTGATTTTTTAATTTGCTTTTCTTAAATTTCTTTTTTTTTTAATTCGCTTATATTTTTCCATTTTATATGCTTTATACTTTTTTATGAGCTTACCATATTTTTCTAATTTGCATACTTTATATTTCATTAATATGTTCCTCGTATTTTTTCAATTTGCTTACTTTATTATTTTTTTTAATTCGCTTGCCATATTTTTGTATTTTGCTTACCGTATGTTTTCCTGCTTTTTTGTTTGTTTTTTTTCACACAGATTTGCTTCAGAAAGAGTGCAATCAACCTGATATGATTATCCAACCTAAATAAACTTTTAGAAACGATATATAGGACATATTAATCATTATTATAATAAACTCTCCTTTCTTTAGGGTTGAGCACTCTTAGGTTAGGCACTAATCTACCATGCAATGATCTTCCAACTCTGGAATGAAGCACTCAGGTAGATGGGGAATTATGCATAAGAAAATATATCGCTTAATTCCTACTGATTGCGAAGTTCTGCGTAGGGATGGCGTAGAGCATCTACCTCTGGGTCTGAAGCGAAGGTTTTGACCCTACCTAAGGATACTAAAAGGGATACTGGATAATCTATAGCCACACTGAAAAGCTGTAA
>OY735218.1:3993057-4088057 GCA_963457665.1 Thysanoteuthis rhombus
CATGAATTACCAAGGGATTCTATAAGCATTTTTTTATCAGTAGGTTGTTAAAACATTGTCTCTTTGTAATGTGTAATATGAAATAAACCTATAACATGTCTGAAATTGCATTACATTATAATGATATTGTATTCCAGATTTATATTGGGTATATATATATATATATATATATATATATATATATATATATATATATATGTAAAATATATCATATATACTATGTATATATTATATTCATTATATATATATATATATTATATACTATAATATACACCTCTTTCTATTTATGATAGATACAGATATCATGGTTCTCTATATGTACATGTATTATACATATATCTATATAATATACATGATATATAAAATATATATATACATGAGCAATATATATATATATATATACATATATGATATGTATATGTTTATCTCTCTCTCTCTCTATATATATATATGTATATATAGAGAGATATCTACATATATATCTATGTATGTATAGTGCTATATGTATAGATAGATATTTTTTCTTTATATAAAAACATATCAATAGTTCTTTACACACACACACACACACACACACACACACACACACACATATATATATATGTATACAAAAAAAAGGAAGATAATAAGATCTGGAATCAATCAGTATTCTGCAAGAAGAACATTGAGTGAACATCTCTCATTGAAGAAGACGTACCCAAGGGTCGTGACAAAAATCTCTTCAAATCTTGAAAGATTCTCCAGAGATGACGAAAGGTCAGCTGCAATAATAAGAAGAACTTGTTGAAATGTTGAGGATCGAATGCCAAATGCCAAACGTGAATAACATTAAGAGAATCAAAAACAGCCAGGAATTGGTGAGTGGCGTTGTTAAGGACGTGATGGCAAATACAGAGGAATATAATTGTTGATATCGTCGGAAATGAAGGCTTGTTCCTTTGCTTTTGAATGATCACAGTCGATAACTTTTCTTTCTAGGCAAATGTACTCTGGAGCATAGAAATACGCTGATATGATTAAGATGGCAGGAATTTTAACTAGTATTTCTATTTTTACCTTGGCCAATTCTATGTACGATTACTCAGGAGAGGAGTGATAAAAATAGGATCTAGAACTCTCATCAACACAACATTTATTGTTAGTAATATTTAGGCTAACTTTAGGGCTGTTTCCAGATATGACATTGATTATGATAGATTGGCTCTATCTGTTGAGATAATAAATACTCCCGTATTTGAGAATCCAGCTTTCCCAGTCTTGAAAGCAAGACACATAAAATTGTTATATCTTTAGGCATTTTGTTATTCACTTGATGTCAGGTTTAATGCTGGATTTATTTTTACTCTCTTTTTTCTATAAAGTTTCAGAACCAAGTCAAAAAATGGAAAAAATATTGTTCAAAGCAGATTCTTCATAATGAACTCTTACTTCTATAGAAAAGGGAAAGAATTGTTCCTTTGTCTCCAACTTTAATGCAGTGCCAAAAATAAACTCCATCAAGAATTCCAAGTAAAACTTTTATTTACCTGATAGCTTTTTACCTCATTATATTAGGGGTAAAACTATAATTTAAAGGGTACACATCATCTCAGAAAATAAAGCTCATTCAACAAAACAAACTTTTAGATACAGCACCCCCCAAATACCCTAAATACATTCAAACATCCTTGGCAACTAATTTTTTTTTCTGCGTTATGGACTTGATGTACATAGCAAAAGCTTTTGATGAAGAGGAAGAATGACACGTACCAAAAATTGATGGCGGATATCTTTTCTTCTGAGAAACACTCCAGGAGGTAAAAAGGCCAGAGGCAATAATGACAAGACTTTGTCGAGTGATGAAGATGGATAAAATAATGTCAAACGTGAATAACAGACGAATTAAGAGTCAGAAATTGTTTAGTGGTTTTTGAAGAGTTGAAGACACTTCGGGGAATAATTCTGGATATCCTCTTCTTTTGAATAATAACAGACGATAACTTTTCTTTCGACACGAATTTACTCCAAGGCACAGGCATTCACAGTTTTTATTAAAAGATGGCAGGCATTTCAACCTAAGGTTTTTTTTTCTTCATAAGAATTTCTGACGTCTAGCGAGGCTAGATTTTATAAAACATACTGGTTCTTGTGTAATCACTGAAGTTAAGCAACCTTTAGCCTAGTCCGTACTCAGGTGGGTGAAAATGCGGAAATACCTGATACCATAGGCAACGGATCGTGTACAGATTTCATCCTCTTCTGCAAAAGCCTAACGATCCGGGATTCACTATGTTGAATATGGTTAATCAAGGAGATAAGTCTTAACTGGCAGAGAAAACGAAATACCCCTCAAAATATGAATGGTAACTGTAAGGGAAATACTAGAGTGCATCAAAAGGTAATTTGGAAAGGATATAGGATTTTACCGTGCATCATACCATAATCAGACACAGCAAAAAACTGCTTTGTCATCCCGAGTCAAAAGATATCGAGTCTGGATATAAAGAAAGAGATGAAGAAGAAATAAAAGAAGTAGAAGAAAATGGGGAGATGAACGAGGAGTAAAAGAAGAGAAAAGAAACAGGAAAATGAAATGAAGAAGAAGAAGAAGAAGAAGAAGAAGAAGAAGAAGGGCCAATATATCCAGACGGATGTAAGATAACCATTATCAAATGTTCAATCACCAGAATCCATCTTATCGCCTTTTTTCGTACATAGTTTTATGAAAAAAAATCGATAATATCAAACGAGCTGCTATAGATAACGTATTTTCATATCAGTTGATAGAAGATTTAACCAAGTTCAACGAAATCTAATCGCAATAATGAAGAGAGCAAAAATCTTTAAAAATCCAGCAGGTCTGTTTAGTCGCACTATGGAAACCGTCATATGGCAAACGTATTTGTCAGCATGTCGAGTTTAGTTGATCAACTTAAAATTGAGTGATTTATCTCGTCTTTTGTTGGGCGCTGATTGCTAAAAATGTCTGAATTTTCAAAAAAGCAAAAGCGAAAAAAAAAAAACAAACTGAAAAACAAAACTAAAACAAATCATGCATAAACACTACTAAACACAAACTAAAAATAAAATTACATTGTAAATTTTGAAACATCTAAAAGCGTATTTCCGGGGTGAATCTTTCCAAAAAGTAAAGATCACTCTCTTCTTTTAAAAACATAATGAATAAATATTGAAATTTTCAGCCTTTTAGTTCCATCGGTACGGCATGTATACAGATGTACCGGAGTCAAAAACAAGGCGGTCACTATATTTGTTGTTAAAAGTCATCACTGAAAATTACCAACTCCCTCTACGAATTCTTTTGCCCTTTGGGGAATTGTTTCCTCTGTGAGATGTAAACATCAGAGTCATGTTTTAGATGTACAATCATCACCGTAGCACTTGAATTCACCGGCCACCTTTTTAATCAAAGCGCTATCCGTACCCATATCAATAAACATAAACTGTTATGCACTGGTACTTTCACTAATATACGACCAAAACTCCAAAACAATACACGTTTGCTACACTGCATAAATTGTTGAAGAAAGGTTACAAAACCAAATGGTATTCATAAGGAAACCAAAAACTAAACAATATCATCTTTGGTTTAGGAGCTGGGACTTCAAACATATCCTGCAACTAACATACATACGGCTTAGTCAAGGATTTATTTCGCTTGTCATCCCGCCAGTGACGTCATCACAACACAATAATGGCAGGCGCCAAGTTGAGCAGCATCCAAATCTGGAAAGGTTAAAAATTGACAGTTTCCCTCGGTCTCGATGGACAGAAATATGGCTGAAACCGTTCAATCACATTTCATTATTTATTAATATTTACATTCCTCAGAGGAATGTTAATTGAAAGATTTCTAAACAACCTTTTTTTATCTTTGGTGATCAAACATAAATTAATGAATCAATTAGAAATTGCTGCCAAAATACACACAATATACGTATATATATATATATATATATATATATATATATATATATATATATATATGTATATATATATATATATATATATGCATTTTATATGTTTCACTCTACAACTGGCTTATTTTTCACCGCGATTTTCCCTATTGTTCAAAGGACACAGAATTTTGTATCAAACTATATATTCTGTCAGCTTCAGTTTCACATGCAATATCTGGGGATCAATGCTGTGAGTCGTGATATCCATCGGTTGTCTTTCATTCTTGCAACATGGCCTGTCTACTGCCATTTGAGTTTCCTCGTAGATTTTATGATGTATTGGACCCTGTTTTCTTCCTTATATACTATGCTGTCTTGTGATCCCTCAATGTGAGGTTGAGCATGATTCTCTAATGCATGCATTGCATGCTTCTCAGTTTGCAGGTCCGCCTCTTGGTTAGGTTCCATGTTTCAGCTCCATAAGTGAGTAAAGCGAGGATGCATTGGTTTTATACCCTTTTTTTTAAGATTATTGGGATCGTCAGGTTTTTTTTAAGGTTGAGCTTACTATGCCGACTGTTTGCCATCTTAGAGTGGTTCTCCACTTGATTTTTTCTTCTTTTGAGGGTCTCATGGCAGATTAGGGCGAGATAGTTTCCTGGTAAAGAGAATGAAATTCCTTTGAATATCAGCTTAAATATTTCATGCCAGTACCCAAAGCCAAACGTTTGTCACGGGAACAGGATCTCAAATTGCAAGCTTCTCGTTCATCGTATACATTTCTTGACAGGGTCCCTGTAACTGGGAGACGGTGAACAATATAATTGTTGATAATCTATGAAAATTGCATGAATGTTTAGTCTTCTCCCGTATTTTAAAACTAATTACGTCTATTGTTGATTTAGAGTGTTGGGAAGTTGAGATTATGTTTCGTAGCTGTAGCAGATAACGGAAGAATAAAGTAATCGACTGAAATAAGCCCCACATCCTTGCTAACCTAATCAGACTTGCAAGGTTGCCTTAATGTTTTGACAACATTTAGCAAGGATGGAAGAAAGGTCCAGATTAGTTTGTGTCTTGATCCAACGTCTTGCTTTCTTTTCATAATGGACGCAATCGACCTAACAAAAAAACAGACTGCCCAACAATAACACCAATTCGTGAATTAGTCGATTGAAAGTAGATAACCCATTGTTTTCTTTAACTTGCTAAATTGAGATCGTTGCAAAAATAATTCTCTCTCTTATCCTTTTTCTCTATCCGTCTTTCATATATATATATATATATATATATACATATATATATATATATACATACATACATATATATATATATATATATATATATATATATATATATATATATATATATATATATATATATATATATATATATATATATATATATATATATATATATATATATATAACTGCACGTATGATATGAAATACGTATTGAAATCATAATTGAAGAGATATGGTGTTTGATCAACATTGCAGGAGTTTCCATATAACTGTAGTATTTTTAGAATCCCCGAACCGTTACATGGTAATCAATCAAGTATCCAAACAAGAAGAAATTTACTCACGTACCATAATAAGAAAGTAGAACAGAAAAAAGGGAATTCACATGAACTGAATTAACAGGTATCAAAAGAACAAATTATTGAGGTGACCCAAAAAATGAAAAAGCATTTTTGACGTGTTTAACGTTGAAAACTGTGAATCTTTCTATTCTTTTCACACATACACACACACACTCACGCACATATATATATGTATGTAGAGAAAGAGAGAGAAAAATGTGTATGTGTGCGTGCGTGTGCATGTGTGTGTATATGCACCAGTAACACGGACAAATCTTAACACAGTGTTTTGTAAAGGTATATCTATTTTTCATATGCTATTCTTATATTCAGTCAACATAGAACGTAGATGATAGGCATTCGAATCAAATTGTGTGAACTCAACATTATAGCCTTTTTAGTTCATGTTTCTTTTCAATCTCCCGAAGAGTGTTAGCTTTCGATATATATATATATTTATATATATATATATATATATATATATATATATATATATATATATATGTACACAAATATGCACATGAATATAAACATATATATATGCATATATGCATACATAAATGAATGTATATACACACATAAACATAGGTATATATACATACATACATATATATATATATACATGCATGAATAGATCCATGCATAACTATATGTATGAATGTATAAATTAATATATATAAATATATGTTAAATGTTTTTCATATAAATGAATATATAAATATATATGTACATAAAAATATATATAAGTACAGGTATATCTTTGAATATATATGCATATATAAATACATATATATATATAAATTTATATGCATATAAGAATATATATATATATATATATATATATAAATATATATGATATATGTATATATAGATATATATGATAGATATATATGTATATATACATGAATATATATATGCATATACATAATTATATATATACATAAACGTATACATAAGTATATATAAATGTATATGTCTAAAAATATATACATGTATGAACGCATTTATAAAAATACAAATATAAATTATTAATATATACGTAGAAATATATTCATTTGTTTATTTATTTATTTATTTATATGTATACCTGAATATAATCTCATGTATAAATATGTATATGTGTGTAAAATTATACATTGTGGATGTGAAGTGATCCGACAGAATGTGGATGGTAATGACAGAATGAAAAAATTGGAAGTTGAAGAGATAATTGAAGAGCTTGGTGTTAAATTTCAAGTCTTTTTTCTTCTTCTGCTGACGTATTTTGATACATTTTGACAAGGGCCACCCATTTTTTCGTCAGTAAAATTGCTGTCCACATGTTTGATGCAGGAGGGGAGAATGTGAATATCTCTGTGTTTGGTTTTCTACGTTGGAGAGTTGCATCCATGTAAAGAGGGTAACATTTGGTTCTAAATGATATGGGTCTGTGAGAGGTGGGGTCAGTGGATGTTTGTTTCCTCTCCCTGTGAGTGTTTGGCTTGTCTTAGATAAGAAAATCAGTAACGGGATAGAATGGTCATTCTCACAGAAAGTTGGGTTTCTTATTTTTTATTATAGGATGGAGAAGTGGTGTCTCGCATTTAATAGATAGGTGTCGGGCACGGTGGAAGTAAGTGTGTTGTTTTTATTTGATATTTTTGGCTCATGGTGGTTGGCACTCCTACTTTTCTTACATAGATAGTGTATGTGTGCTTTTACAGTTTTTCGAATTAATTGTCTTTTTTAAGTTTATATATATTTTTATTTATATATATATATATATATATATATATATGTTTATATATATATATGTATATTGTCGTTTATATATATATATATATATATATATATATATATGTGTATATAAACGACTAATAATTCGAAAAAACAGTAAGAACACATACACACTCACATATATATATATGTAAATATATATATATACATATACACTCACACAGACACACACATATATACATATATATATATATATGTATATATATATATGTATATTGTCGTTTATATATATATATATATATATATATATATATATATATATGTATATAAACGATTAATAATTCGAAAAAACGGTAAGAACACATACACACACAAATATATATATATATATATGTAAATTTATATATATACATATATACTCACACACACACACATATATACATATACATATATATATACATATATATATATATATATATATATATATATATATATTATTGTGTCATCCACGGACAGCTGTTTCGTTGTTTTACATCTCTTCGGTGTGGCTATAGACTTTTCATTATCCCATCCAGTACCGCGAGGCAGAATTGAAACCTTCACTTCGGATCTGCAGGCCGATATCTTACCTCTGGACAGTCAGTAAGCCTGATTTTAAGCGATTTATTTGTTTAGACAGTGATCTGTCATCCACCAAAGTGCTCTATCCTTATACGGAAGAGCATTGCATAAGCTTTCAGTAGATGGGTTACCTCACTAAAAGTGTGCTCAACCCTGAATAGAGAAATATATTCAAGAGTCTGTTGAATAAAATAGCAATTTACTAAGACTCCCATTTATTGAAGTTACAGGAAAAAAACGGCTTTCAGATTTTATTGGCTAAATTGGAAAGAAATCATCCAGATCTAACCGAACATTTGGCAAAGAAAGAGCATTGGTGGGTTGCAGTTGCCACTTCAACCCCCATTCGGTAGGCACTTGTCAACACCTGACTACACCCACATCGCTTACTACAGGGAACTCATCTCAACTTTCCAGCTCGTACTGATGCCAGCTTTCAATAAAACGAAAACACAACAGCAATACCAATACGAACACTACAAAACTCGACAACCAATTACAATTTATAAATTCTCTGAAGAGACCGGAAAACGTTGGAAATCTCAGCAAGAGAGATGATTGAAATCGAGAACAATGAAAGTATTTACAAGAAACAAAGTAAAGATCGTAGAGTGTTCACGTCAGTAGCAGTAAAAAAAAATGAGACTATTGATGCCACTGCCAATGAGTATATGATCAAACCATTTTATTGTGTTACAGTTTTAGGTTCGTTTGAATGAAGAGAACTAGTTGGGTGGGCGGGGGTTGTTCTCGTCCAGGATCTCATGCAATCTCGAAATTATAGACTAGGCAAGGAGCTTTCCTGAGTGGGAGTTATTGAATTTCGTCGTAACGTCCCGATATCCACATCCATTTGAAAGAATAACACCTTGAAAATGCTGGTCTGTCATTTCCCTTATGACCTTGAAGATTAATTTTTCTGAAACCTGATAATTCATTTAAACATTTCTGGCGTAAGTAATCCGTATGTCAAAACAGACTACGGGATTAAAATTGCATCCATGTTTCATTGAAATATCTGTATTTGGATTCAGGCAGAATTAGAATTATTTTTCAGCTCTGAGGTAACATCTTCCATTGTCAGTTTAGGGTCGTCCTTGAATTATTATTAGCACTGGTAGGAGGTGAAATTTACGTCCATTGTCACTTGTTTTTGTAAAATTCAACCTTGAGTGTGTGCTGCAGGCAAATTATCATCTCTTAAACTTGGATAAATCTTTTTTTCCTTAGTTTTAACCACGCAGCTTTTGCACCGTTATAGCTTTGGAACAACGGATTACTTCCCTCTTCCGAATTAAAAAAAATAAGGTGCTGACCCCTTTATATGTGATTAATTTTAAAAAAAATTATGAACAAAACCTCCCCTGACGATGCTGATTCAAAATATACTTATACTTTGATTTTTTTAAATATCTCACAGATAGGAAATTTTTGATAAAAAGAACATAGCAACAATTATTTTCCAGAGACTGGTCTTTTGAGAGCGTGATGATAGATATCACAGAAATCGATCAACTTGTTTTTGCTCAATTCAACGTGAAAATGTGTGCTGCAGGTAAATTGAAAGCTACTGAATTAGGATATGACTAAGAAATGAATTGTTTTTTCATTTCTGATAGATTTCCTCCCACTCGACTATTGAACCACCATATCTTTTGAACCAAGAAATGATACTAAAAGGATTTTTAAAAATATTCTTGAACCCACTGCACGAGTGAGTAATTTCAAATAAAAGAAAAAAAAAAGAATTTAACATAATGCTGATTCAATATATATATATATATATATATATATATATATATATATATATATATATATATATATATACTGTTAAATTTCATAGATTTAACTTTAAAAAAACTTTTAAAAAACAATAATTATCGACGGACTTAAATTCTGAGAATATAAATTGAGACCCCATGAAATCAACTATTTTCTTTTTGCAAAATTCGACACAAAGATGTGTGGTTGAAGTAATTATAGACCAGTTGATTCCAGACATGCCTTTGTTTCTATTCTATGAGGCGTAGTTTTCGACATATTCGAGTATGTTCACACACACGCAAGCGCACGTTAGCACTTAATAATAATAATAATAATAATAATAATAATAATAATAATAATAATAAATACATATATATACATATATATACATATACACACACACACACACACACATATATAATTATATATATATATTAAAAAAAGCATAAAAAAGCAATATTTGGAACTTTGGACAGGTCATACTCTCTTGTGGCGGAAAATCAACCTATTTGCAAACATGAAAAATATTAAGAAAAAACAAAACAATCGAGATACATTATCTGTAATGTTTGATGATATATATATATGTATATATGTGTGAGTGTAAATATGTGTATAAATGCACATTTATAGATATATATATATATATATGTATATAATATATGTATACATATATATGCAATGCATGTATAAATAGATATGTATATGTATGTATATCAGTGTGTATACCTGCGTAAGCTCATATGTGTATGTATATGCATAGATACCCACTTATATACATATACATGTATATATATATATATATATGTGTATGGGTGTATATTCACACATGTATATACGGAGAAAAAGAGAAATATAGTTTCCGTTCAAATATGTCCATTTTTTTTACATGGGGAATCACTAGTGGGATAAATAAGAATAAATGGTAACCTTGCATTCTGTTCGCGCTCACTGATTGGCTGGAATCTGTTTCATAGCTTCAAACATGTTATCACGTCTTGCTTTATTGATTTTTACAAAGCTTTTACGATGAAAGAAAAACTGTCAGCACTTAAATCTGTCTAAGAGAGATGTTCATTCGGATAGACAATTCCCGGAAAGAGTTTCACCTGGAAAGGAGTTGCCGGTGTCCAACCGGTGGGCGGTACAGGGAATAGAACCAGTGAGCTTGTGTACAAGCTCAGACTGAATGAAGCAACCTGCGTCCACTTCACATCCCTACCCTTAGGAAAGGCATTAATCCATCTCCTTCTTATGAAGTGTAAAAGATCAGAGGGAGTTATTGATGCAACTGCATAGTGCATATATACAATTTAAAATCCTGATTCTTGTTTACAGCAGTTTGGAGTGACGTAGACAGGTTTGCCTAAATAAGCAGCTGTTATTGCATCAATAGAAGTGATTTGTCGAAGAAAGAAAAAAACAAACTATATGCAATCAGAAATGTTTATGAAGCGATCTTCACTTGGACAGACAGTTTCCGGTGAGACTTTCAACCGGAAATAGACGATCCTTGCATGATGTAACAAACTTATAATTCTACGCTCACGAACACACGGACATACACGCACATAAAACATACACTCACAGACACATATGTGTGTGTTCCAACACCTGCATGCATATATTAGGTATGTCCATAGAGAAACCGAAATTTCGGAGCGTGCCAATGAGAAGTTCGAAATGTTCATCACTCAAATACAATGCAGCAGTGGTACCTACCGTTTGTATCAGAAAGGCTGCGTCGAACAACGTTGGGTAGAGTTTGAGCAACACATGCCAGAGTGAACGTTTGTTTAGTTCGCTTGGCTCTTTTTTCCCGTCCAAGGTGAGCTGAGATGGATCTTTTAAAACAACAGGATAAGTGCCTCCGAAAACATTTTTTTCCATTTGAAGTTTTTTTCGAATTAGGAAAAAAAATTCGGAGACACATCTCCTGCTATAAAATAAGAAATGTACGAACGTCTGCTCTGAGCTCTGGTTTCTTCATTGTAGTACTAAAAAGGATGCAAAATGTCTTCTCAACAACTTGAGTTCCAACATTCCTTTTTTTTATAACAAATGCATCTGTGTAGTAAAATTGTTTACAATATATTTCTTCAGTCGGATTATATCTAGTATTTTGTGTATTAAATCGACTATACGTATGATATCCTCGTTCTCTCAATAACATTTGTCTAAAACCTTATTCTATCATATTTTCCCTAAACTTTAATGCATTTGTGTATCAAAATCATTTCAAATGCCTTCAAATTATACGAATAACCCTATTTGGTAACGCATGGATTATTTCTTGACCATTGACAATCCCTCTTTCCACGATTTGTATTTGGCTCCTAGCTACTGCTGTCTTCTCGTTGAAATGGCGACCCTAAACGAGATTAAGGGGAACTCGACGAAATAGTTGATAGGAATCCACAAAGAAAACTTTGCTGACTGTTTCGATAAGTATGTGATGTAAACTATTTTTCAGCCATAAAAATAAGCTTCATACTTCAAGCGCAAAAATCTGGTGGAAAAATTAGATTGATTAATAATTATGATTCCATTTCTAATTTTGAGTTGACAATTCTGTGAATAGCTAAGGATCTTTTGTGATTGATTCTTAGAGTCGGTGAAAATAGAATGATACAGAAGAAAGAGTAATATTTTCCTCATTTTCACGCCACCGTACTTTAAAATGTGTACACATTAAAATATCAAAAGACTTTTTCGATAGAAATCAGGTGTCACTTCGGTCATCCATTTCCCGAAATCCGTCCATACAATTAATGTGATTTTCTCCAGTGATATTTTTCCTTGTTTCCCTTACACTTTGGCATTATGGTGAAATGTGTAAATTGTCTCTCGTTGGGATCATCAGTTGTTAACTATGTAACCGTTTCAATACAATCATATTAACATGGCGCCCCAGTAGTGTTGATCAAAGACTAACCTCCTCTTTTATTATATAGTTCATGCCAAACATGCTGTTTGTCATTTTAGATTTTATGTGTATTGTGTATTGATATTATTTAATACTAGATGTCTATTTTTTAAAACAGAGCTTACTTATATTACCCTAAAAACGTTTTCAACGATGAGAGATAAGTATATATATATATATATATATATATATATATATATATATATATATATATATATATATATATATATATATATATATATATATATATATATATATAGACATATATCAACGTTCCCTTCTTCAGGGTTGAGCACTCTTAGGTACGACGACTTGTCCATTATTACCTACTATAGAAATGCTCTTCCAACTCTGGAATGGAGCACTCTGGTGAATTGGGAATTGTAAATATATCGCTTAATTCGGTCCTTCCAACCGTTCAGTTCTGCGTTGGGCAGGGATAATATGTCAACGTCTCGATCTGAAGCAGTACTGGGAAGGATATTGGATAGTCTATAGCCACACTGAGGAGTTTTAATACAACGAAACGGCTGTCCGCGGATGACACAATTATTATTTATTTATATATATATATATATATATATATATATATATATATATATATATATATATATATATATATATATATTTGGACGATATTTTTGTCCTCAAATTCAAAAATCAATGGGAAAGAAATAGTCACATCACAGAGAGAAATGTTGCCAAGTACTCTCAGGAATAGTTTATACAACGTCACAGAATTTGAATTGAGTCGGTCTTTCTTCTTGATATGATAACAACAACATAGGATTTCCATGTTTTCAATCATTACGAGGAAAAGGGTTAAAAACAAAATGAATGTCCTAATAGTTTTGTCAGTTCCATCCTCTGACTGGGCTGTTCGAAACATCTATTCTCAAGTTTTTTTCTATTTTACTGCAATGCTCAAGATAAGTCTGAAAGATAATTCCAAAAAGGTATCCAAATTCGTTCGGAGCCAATTAGTTCTGTTTTTCTTTCCGCCCTTACGTTGATGAATGAACGTCACTATATTATTATAAATAATTGAAGAGTTGCGAATCTTATTACAGGGAAGTAATGAAGATATAAGAGGGTTGCAAAGAGGAAATTTATTGACTTTTGGGGATGTCTAAAACGACGAGCAATAGAAGCCGAAAAGATGGGGGATAAACAAAAATGAAGAAAGAGAAAGAAAGAAAGAAAATGAGACGGAAAGAGAAAGAAAAAGGCAAAATCAACGTGCTGATAAAAGGAGGGAAATAGAAGGAAAATAAAAGTAGAGAGTAAGAAAAAAAGGGAGAAGGAAAGATGAAAAACCAAATGGTGGACAATAATGAAAGAGGATTTAAAAGAGAATGATTGAAAAGATGAAGAAATATAAAATGAGATTAAAGTGAAAGAGAAAAAAAAGGAAGGAAAATTGGATCAGAGAGAACAACAAAGAGACGCCACAGTGATATTGCAAATGGTTTTATTGTAGGTGATTAGGACTAGACAGAAGAACGAAATAGCAGGGGCACCCATTGAGGATCAGAGTCTATCTTCTTGCAAAAATGTCTGCCGGACGAACTGACAAATTTTCACGTTATTATAGGAGTTTGTAACCTCTGATTGATTTATAAGAAATAGAACGTTTTCCCAAAATGATCGGTGGTTCTTCAGGTTTATGAAATCCTGTTGTTCCCCATGATCTAAATCATCGAACATCGAAATTTTTGTTGCTACAGTTTCACATATGTTCTCTCGGTATTCAAGTTGCGAGTTGTGATGTCCTATGGTTGTCTGACATTCTTGCAACATGACCAGCCCATTGCTATTTGAGCTTCGTAATCTTATGATGATTTCCTATAGAGTATTGTTTAGTGATCTCACCATGTAATATTAAACATGATCTTCGCCCACATTGGTTGCACGGTTCTCAGTTCTGAAGGCTGAAACAGTATGCCAAAAGATATCAGAATACATTCGGAGTCAATCACTTTTATTCTTTCTCCCATAACGTTGATAAATTATTTAAGAGTTGTGAATCTTATTACAGGGCAATAATGATGATATGATACTGCTTCAAAGAGAATATTTATTTATTGACTCCGGAGGATGTCCAGAAGAGAAAGCAAAAGAAGCAGAAAGGAAGAGAGATAGATACATGTATAGAAGGAACTAAAAAAAGGAAAAATATTGAAAGAAAGATGGATAGATAGATACACTGATAGATGATAGAAAAGAAAGGGAAAAATAAAGAAAAAAGGAAGATGAAAGAATGGAAGGGGGAAGAAAGGAAGGGAAAGATATATATATATATTTATATATATATATATATATATATATATATATATATATATATATATATATATATATATATATATATAAAGAGAGAGAGAGAAAGAGAAAGAGCTAGAGAGAGAGAGAGATGAGTAGATAGAAGGAAAGGTGGGCAAAAAAAGGTGGAGGAGAAGAAAGGAAACAAAGTGTGAAAATAAGGAAGAGGGAAAGAAAAAAAGAAGGGATAAGGAGAGAAAGACTAAGAAAAACAAAAGAAGGAGAGATTGAAAGAAAGAAAGATGGATGAAAAGAAAAAGAAGGAAGAAAGAAAGGGGAAATCGTGGAGAGGAAGAGAAAAGGCTACAAAGAAAAAAAGGAAACAAAGGGGAAAAAGGAAAATGTAAGCCTGTGGCCCATCCTTCAACAAAATTGCATTGAAACCAATTGGGTACTAATGAAAAGACAGACTGGCAGTAAGAGACACACACACACACACACACACACACACACACACACACACACACACACACACATATATATATATATATATATATATATATACTTTTCCTAATTTTGTTGGCAGATGTGACGACATGAGAAACTCCTGAGAGAACGGAAGAAAAAAAAAAGGACGAAAATAAAAGAAAAAATTATTCAGTTGTCGAAACTTATCGGTCCTTCATAGTTCACGAGTTTCTGGAATGATTTAAAAAACGCATTTGATCGCCCTCATTCCAGAAGACTCAATTTATTGCTCGTAAGGGACAAGGTTTAATTGACTTCTATTCTCAAGTGATACATAATGTTGTCTTCACTCATCGTGCTATTTTGACAGATTTACTCGTCTTTCCTTTACTTACTTTCACTTCATATACTAGAGTAGAAAAACCCGTTGTTCAACGATGGGTTTGTCTGAAGCTGTGCACTGTATCAGTGTGTTTACACAGTAATATTATAGGTTTATGCTAGGTATTATCAACTAATATCCTTGTATCCATTTTGTATTAAACTTGAAACAACTGGAATCCCAGATGTACCCTGGTTGGCTCTGGGCTCTATTGTCAGTAGATTGAATAAAGGAGAATTTGTTTGATTTTTTCTCCAATCATATAGAACCTGATTGTTTGATTCAATAAGAATGGAGGCTTCATAGAATTAAAAAGAAGATGCTGTGTGAAAATGTATTTCAACTATTCTTTTTGTTACAAGGTAGTGTTTTCTTTGATAAATTCAGTAACGAAAGAGTGAGTTTTATTAGATCCGTTCATGATTTGGACAGAAAAAATTGCAGAGTTGTTTTGCCCTGCTAGAGTTATCTAACCTATACGGTATAAGATACATATGGGTGGGAACGTTGCTAATTATGATATAGATTTATTTCCTGACAACTGAACTCCTTTCAGAATGGACCATTTTGGGCACTAGTTCAAGAATTAAAACATACCTTCCTTACACGTACCTTTGTCAACACACGCACAGATACACACAAATTTCAGCTGGGACGGGGAGAAGTGGGTTCATGCCTTTCACAAGGACATTGATTCGATGTGCGCACAAAGTAGAAGAAAGTTTAATCAGTTTGCGTTTACTTCTCACTTATGCCCTTAGGAAAGACATTGATCCACCGTTTACACTTGATTCGCCTATTTCATTCCTTGCAGTGTCATTCTTCACTACCTAACACCTAACGTTCACGCTGAATAATAATGAACTTCATCAATAATCCTTATCTACTGAAATTTAATAATTTTTTGATAGAAAGTCTTGATAGAATTTCTATGGAAGATTCATTTTGCAATAAGCAGATCATTGTAATTTTGTAAATCTGCAGTTTTCGGCTATTATTGATATTCAAAATGAATACATTTAAAAAAAACAACAGACGGCTAAAACTACCCGTTCTTTCTCCTTATCTTTCTCTCCTGTTTTAATGTGGGGCTTCCTAAAGGCATTTGCTTGGTCATGTTCACTCTTTCTTATATCTGGTAAAAGCACGTGGTATCAAAACCGGAGACGTAGAAAGTAGACAACTTCATCTACCTTGGACAACGTGCATCCATTAAATCTTCGAAATAAGAAGAAATCAAGCAAAGAATCACCCTAGGATGGCCAGCCTCAACCTACAAAAACAAAACGATCCCAATAATCCTAAAAAGAAGGGTGTATAACCTATTCATCCCCCCGTTCGTCACCTATGGAGCTGAAATATGGAACCTAACCAAGAGACTGACTCGCAGACTGAGAACCATGCAACGTGCATATGGAAAAATCATATTCAACCGTACATGGAGAGATCACAAGACAGAGAAGTGTATCAGGAAGGAATCAGTGTTTGAAACATCATGGAATCCATTAGAAAACTCAAATTGCAATGGGCTGGTTACGTTGCAAGAATAGAAGACAATCGATGGACATCACGACTCACAACATGGATCTGCAGAGATCACATGCGAAACCAAGGCTGGCAAAATAAAAGATGGAGAGACGAACTACATAAAATCAGGAAGTATCGCCTCTGCAACTCCGACCATAAAGAGACTGGATGAATTCCTGGGAAAGTCTACGTTTAGCGACTGACGTTAAAAGACTGATGATGATGATGTCTTTTAACCAATCTGATCTTTTTATTAGTTGCTTATTTTACTATTTATGTTCTTAAAAGATTATAATCTTCTTGCTAACTACTGTACTACGGCAGGCGCTTAATTATACAAAAAAAGTTTTCTCTGCATCTACTACATTTTTGAGGAAATTATATCTTTGGGAGATCTCTCAGAATTGTTATTGATTTTTCTGGATGGTGGTTATCCAAAACGAAATGGGTTCACGAGTTTTGAATCTTGAGGACAGTCACTTCTTATCCAATATTTGATGTCGTTTCTGGTAGTACTCCCGCCTCTCTGTGTATCGACAGTGCAGGTCAACTTTGAATAGTTATCTGTGCTGTAAGAAATGAAAACAAATCTGGTCTTTTTGTCAGCAAATTGAATGAACAAAAAATATAGTAGCCTTTCCCCTCGAAGGAGAAAAATGCCATGAATTTGATCCTTGATATTCTGTTTCTTTTTTTTACCTTCTTTCGAATGTGCAGAGATTTATTAGTTTGTGTGTCTGCCAAAAATTAATCGTGTATGTGGCCCTTATTGGTTTATTTCGATAGTACAATTTTGCTTTTATTTCTATGTTTATCATTGAGCCAAGAGAAAAAAAAAGCTGGCCATTTCACCGATAAATTGTATTAACGAAAAGCACCATAGCCTTTACGCTTGAAGATGAATAACTGTCATAAATCAAATATACAGTATCCCTATAGTAACCATCTATCTAGGAGAAATAGAGAAGATTTTGAGTAAGTTGCTGTACTTACATGATTGAACAGAACAGGAGCACTCAGATTAAGCCCCTTTAATCCTTTAAAGAGAATCCTAAAACATCTTAAATATCGGAACGACCTTTTTGTATGTTAACCTAGACCTCATTACAAGATGTTTTCAGTTACAAGTGTTCTAAATTTGACAAAAAAATATGTGAGGCAATTCAAAAGTCACAGATATATGAATATTGGATTCAAATTTGTATAAAATTATGTCAATATAACGATTAATAAGATACCTTGATTATAGAAGTTAATTTTTTTCCTAAATTGTTTTTACTGATCCAAAATCACGAATCAAAGTCTTGTTATAGTTGAACAAGGTCTTATTTTTTAACGTATTTTTGTTTTCAGTTTAAACTTAGTTACATTATTTTTGTGCAATACTTTAACAGTACTGTATCAAAACAAGCATGAATAGAAATTGCACTATTCAAAGCATCACTACAATCGCAGTATCCTGAATCTCTCCTAAATAGATAATTCATGGACACTGTGTACATACATTTTTGTGAGTTTATATTAGAACTTTCGTAAGCGTGGCTGTTGCTAATCACTGCTCCTTACAACAAACCAGTACAAACACTGATCTTGAGTTTATAGACATTTTCCATTTTTCATTGATCATCCCCAAAACGATGTGCTGCCAAATACATAGGTCGCTTGACTGTTTTTACTGGGTGACTCAACAGATCGTTGTGTATTCTTTCAAAGTCCAGTCTCTCCATCATACTATTCCAAGACAACTATTACTTATATCGCATATTCAACGATGTGTCCAATATTTGTGGTACAAGTATATGGAGGCTAAGGATGAAGATCAAATAATCTTTTTTTCACTTAATTGATTCTCATTCTTGTGAAACATTGTGTTATGAAATGTTCTGCGGGAATTAGTTTCAATAAAAAATCATGAATTGCCATTTTCGGCTTATTTCTATTATGAAATCATTAGCAGCTGGTAAAAAAATGATTGGGAAAACATTTCCTTTCAATGCAATCCACTTTTTATAACGATACGGCCTTTAATGATATTGCACCTTTTGGTGACATCACACCTCTCCTTTCCTTCTTATTTCTCTAGTTTAACGTGGGTGGTAGTGACAGGCCAAACAATCAGTGTCTAATAAAGATGTGTCCACACATCTAAATACTATTATCTGTTTCTATGTAATAACTTTTTAAGATGATCCCCCTTTGAAGTACACGCACACATACATGTGAGTGCACACACAAAAGTGCATACATACGTATATGTGCACCTACACACACACACACACACACACTCACAACTATTACAACCTATTGTTATAGACGGATTTTAGGGGAGATCAAATGACGGTAGGTTTCCGATACTGTTATATCCTTTTTCAATCTCATATAATTCTTTTTACTCATCGAAAAATATAAGTAAACTGGTCTGATTATCACTCTATAGAGACTTTATTTTTTTTGCAATATGCACTGTTGGGGGTGATCAATTAAAAAGATTAGGGAAAAAGTGATAATGTATATTAGTTCTTTCGCGTTTTCTTTGCCGTTGATCACTAAAAAAGCTGACTTTTCAAAACACGAACTAGTGATCAATCATTGGCCTCGTGACGGTTTCTATTGAGTGATTAATCAGACCTGTTTTATCGTCTTTTGTTTATGGTTAACTATTCAAACATTTAATATGCATTTTTGTTTTGTTTATTGCAGGTGAGTTCTATTATGGATGACCAATACAAAATAGCTGCACATCCTGGATAAACAATGGGTATTTATAAGATACAGGGTATCTCAAAATTGACAATTCATTTTATTTTTTATTTTTCCTTTCTGGTTTTTGTCCAGTCTCAGTGAAATTCATATGAACCGATGGGTTTTGGTACTTACGTCTAAATCATATCAGTCTAAATCATTTTAATCTAAAAGCACTGTTATTCACCAAATATCTCCAGATATTTTCGAGTAATATTGTTGGATGGTGAGTAACGGGCAAAAAGAAGACCTGATAGAATTTTGGGGCGGATCAAAGGATTGTTTCCGACTGTGGATTAATTTCTTATCAAATTTTCGGACAGATCTCAGAATTTTCGAAAGTAATTAATGAATCCAACAGCAAAGTTTATCAATGTCTACCTAATCCATAACCGATCAAATGTCGTCGGAATCCATTGATAACTTTTGGAGATATTGTGTGGACAGAAGCAATGTAGATCAAAGTGATTTAGATTAAAGTGATTCAGCTGTTCAATATCTGGAATTTCTTTTTGACACTCAATCCTCGAATCTATTACCATTATTATAGCAATGATTCTGACGATATATTTCATGACTCCAATTCGCTTGAAGTGGGGCATGTTTGAACACATTCACTTCTTATTCGACACCAACACATCATTCTGGTACAAAATTGTCCCTGGGAATTAAAAATGGATTCATTAGAATAAATTATTATATAGACGAGAAAATCTTTGGTTAGATCTACGTTTTTTGTTTCATTTTGATAACCCAGAGCAAGGTCTATCAGATATTTTCTATGTCAAATGGTGAGTAAGAAGAGAGACATTCATGCCACAGAAAAAAAAGATCAAGTAGAAACATGTTTAAGTAGCTTATTAGTGTTGATATTGTTGGGAACAATTGAAAATTACGCTTATAATTATCATTTAAAAACTTGATGATTGTATTCGTCGGGAAAACAAAATCAATGTAAACGAAATCTTCAGTTTGGTGAGATTTAAAAGGAAAGCATTCATTTTTCACAAATTCCTGTAACCTGGACAAACTGTTTTCGTGCAAAGTAACCGTGAGCAATTAGCTAGTTTGAATGATGAATTCAAATCGAGCAAAGTGAGATGTGCATTCGTTGCATGACACTTTCTATCCTCATGATACAAATACAGCTTAGCAAAATGCAGTTGGGACGGAAGGTTCTTCCATGTATGGCGTATCCTTCCGAATATAACAGCTTTCGGTCGATGCAAAACTCCTGATCAGGTGTGTGGTTCCCAGAGGTGGGTAATATTGAACAATATTTCAAAGAACAAATCTAATCAGAACTGGGTTCCTTCCTTTCAGATGGATATTCAATTTACCTAAAAAGTGATGCAAAAGTTATCGGGAGCCAAGGAAAAGGGGATGACTGAATAATAATGCAATGAACCTGTATAAATTAAATGTTTTTTTCCAAATTGATGATGGAGAAATTTTGTCTCAACCTCATATTTCATCTAGGTGTGCACAAATAGTTTTCATTAGATATATAATTGGCTACCATATACGAAGTAAAAAGATTTTGCTGGCGCATAACTCAGTAACCAGTATTATTATCACAAAAACTGAATGGAAAACAGTTCATATATAGCTACAATGCAGGGGATACAACTTTGAAAAATTCCGTATTAGCTCATGGTCCAACCTTCCATAAAAATTAATTAATAACCTCCGGAAATATTTTGAGAAAAGACACACGAACTCACAGAAACGAGTAGATGTATACACAAGGAATGCAAACAGCATTCGACACATTAAAAACGATTCATTGGCACATCCTTATACATCTTCAAAGTTGAAATAGTTTGGATCAAAGATTAAAAAATACAAAAATCAAAATTAGGGTTAGGGTCAAGGGTTAAGGTTAAGGTTATGATTTTGTAATATGTACAAAAATCAGTAACCCCTAGAGCGAATTCTGTCAAATTTGAAGGTGTGTATGGACGTTAAAAACTCTTTTCGAAAGATATCCTTGTTTTTACCCGATATATATTATCTAACTTAGTTAGCGGATATAAAATATGGATATCAAAAGCCACCCAAGTTTTATCCGTAGAGAACAAACATTCAGACTATGAAACTCATAACCATTATTTTGTCCCTGTATAATTTTGATTTATTTCATGTTTTGGTGACATTTTGAAGAGCAGGAAGTTGGCACTTCTGTTTTATTTATTCAGAGATAAATCTCACAAACGCGTTACAAAAAATCTAAAAACCAGCTACAAATAATGTCGACGTATGTAATTGGACTGATCATGGGTACGCGGGTATACAAGCACGCTTCCAAGCACATGACTGTGTACCACACATAAACGCACACATATACGAACATATGTATGTGTGCATACATGGAACAATAACAGTGAAGTGATTCAGTTAAAATGTTGATATTCAGAGATTTCTTTTGAACTAACATGCTAATGTTTGTTGCTTGTGTCACATGATTTCTGCTGGAGTTTAAATCATGTATATAAATTGAATTTGGAGTCATTTTTAAGGGAAAGCAGACAGTTTTGTTTTATTTATGTCTTTGATGATAAATCTCACAAATACGTCACAAGGGAAATAAACCAACAACAAATAATGATAAATAATGACTCAAGCTGAGATAATTATATGCGTACACACGTATAAAAGCATCCTGAAAAGCGTACAAACACACACACACACACACACACACACACACACACACATACATTTGGAGTGCATATATATATATATATATATATATATATATATATATAAAGTGATCCCCAATTTTTTTTGCAATATTTGAGATGTTTTTTCAATGTTTTTCAATGGTTTCTTCTCAGCTATTATCCTCGGGGCTCTATCGTTGGATCGTGCCAAAAGCTAACGTTTATGATCTAAAAATACAGAAGCCCTGAAGGAAAACAGATTAATTTGCATTCAGATGGATAATTGATAGATCTGTCTGACATTCATATATTTACTGAGTTCAACTGCTGATTTCCCACTGGAAAAAATGTTGGTAACGGGAGTCCGAAGATTGTGGTACACGAATCAACCAAGTGTTGTTTTTTTTTGTCCTACCTTGAAAATTAGCATAAACAAAGTCACGTGACCAGCCACGATGAAAGAAGCAAGCAGTCATTCTGTTGGTTGTTTTTTTTCTTTTTTTTTCATTGAACTTGTGGAACTACTTACGGTGAGCGTCTAGAGTGTTGGACTGATCAGAGCTACTGAACTAGCACCGATCGATCAGTCTCTAATGCTTATTGATTTTCGTTGCCTGAACGTTGCTGGAGGCTAGGTTTTGTCGTCTGCCTTGTAGCCTCGTTGTCGTCGTCAACGTATCACCGTGTTAACGGCCTCACGTCATCGATTGGTGTTGCTTGTTAAGTTCATTTTGGTCTCAATCGAAATATATCATGTTTGGCTGGAGGAAAAATGATCGAGATCTTTGCAGGATCGTGTTTTAGAATTTGTGATTATTAACAGTTATTTTTCTGGTCAAAACTAACACACACACACATTCATGTATATATATCATACTGATCATGATTGAAAAGCCTGTTACTGGACCATGGCCTTTCCTTATATCTGGGATGCTACTGGTTGTTCAGACTCACCTTATTTTTTCTGTTCAGGTGGGTTTTATTTCAGAGCTGTCCTTCTCCTAGGCTTAATGCCTCCCAAAAGATTGGAGAAACCATCTTGCCCTGCTATTTCATCGATATTTTTGGGGAGGCAGGGGAGGTATTCATGCTTTTTTCACGAGCATCAGTGTAAACTGAACGTCTATAAGTCTTTTTACATATCCGTACATAGTATATATTTGCGAAAATATGTTTGTGCATAAATATATATATATATATATATATATATATATATATATATATATACATATATATATATATATATATATATATATATATATATATAGAGAGAGAGAGAGAGAGAGAGAGAGAAGGAGAGAGACAGAGAGCTAGCGTTGTATTCATATAGGTCTGTGCGCACACGGATAAATAAATATTTAAATGCACACAGAATTATTCTCTATCTATATAATGAACAGAGAGACCATTAATGTTTGTTGTCTTTGTCTTCAGAAATTAACTCTTCCACTTAAAAGTAACAATTAGTCGTACCCACCATTCGAATAAACAGACTTTTCCGGCTAAAAGGCTTCTGTCACTTTCTGATAGAACCTCACATGGAATTGATAAGACATTTATTTACTCAATTTTCATTCTTTAGATAATCAACTATGTAGCCTACATTTGATTTAGAGAATATAGAGGATCTGCTCAATCCACCCCGATTTCTTGTTAATGACGTTATTTCTTTAACTGTTTCCATAACAATATCATTAACAACAAAATATTACCACGATACAAACTTACCATCGTTTCCTCATACTATCAGCTAAGGATAAAGAATTTGATATGTACAAATCATAATCAATCTTATCTTTTCTTTTCAAGGATGTAAACTTTTGTCACAATATTTTGTGAGATACATATCCATTTTCTACCACACACACACACACATATATATATGTATAATAACTATAGAAAATCAGAAATACCTTACTCGTGTTGATGACTTATCCAAATTATCTGAGCACCAAATTGAGAAAAGGGCCTCACATGAACTGAATTATTCTAGACAAATCCCCGCCTCAACACTTCTCAGCTGATCGTGTGTAAACTGAGATAATACGAATGATAAGTTTTGTAGCAGTGCCTTTATTCGCCTGATAGATTATTATCATTTCAAGCATATTCAACTTCATTTTCAAAATAAAATGTTCATTGATGCGAAAGCTATAATTCATAGTTTTACAGAATTTGTGACAGCTAAACCTCAATTTTTGTTCCGAACTATTTGTTGCACATTACAATTGTTTTGCTGAAATTCATGTGTACACTGACTCTCTTCATTTAGTTTATCTAGCATTTGTTGGAGATTTTGACGGTTGTCTGCAAAAAAGACGATGTCGTCTTCAAATCTGAGTTTGTTCAGATATTCGCCGTATTTTCTGATTCTTATACTCTTCAAGTGTAGGTTTCGGGGGATCATCCTTAATGAACTGGTATCACCTTGTCTTATCGCTTTTTGGGTCTAAAAGTGCTATGAGTTTTGATGTAGCTTAATAAAGGAGCTACTGTGGCGGTATATACGTTGAAGTACTCTGATGTATACGAGGTCCACACTTTGCAGAGTGATAGCTTCAATGAAATTGGGAATTTTCAGCGAGTCGTACGCCTTCTTAAAGTCAATACGTGCTACAGCAAGTGGCATTTTATATTCTCCTGCATTTTCTTTTAGTTGTTCTCTTGAATGGAGATCGTCCATGGTCGAGTAGTTCCTTCTAAAGCCAGCTTGTTTCTGTGGTTGGTTTTCATCTTGAGTTTAAATCATTCGGGTGGTGATGACTTTGGTGAAATTTTTGTAGATGCGGTCGAGTAGATTTATTGGTCTGTAGTTGTTGAGGTCTTTTGTTTTTTACGTAACAGTATTATGATTGTGGTGTTCCAGTTTTCTGGGACTTTGCTTTTTTTGAGTTGGTCAATGATGATGCTGTCTGGTCCAAATATCTTTCCTTCCTTTTTTAACTCAATGGCTGGTTTCTCCTTCCATGGCTCAACCTCTCGGAAATCTTCGAACTGATTGTTTGCGTCTTGCATATTTTGGTCCTTGTTTTGTCTTCCTTGTTTGAAGGAATACAGTTTCTTGTAGAATTGTTGGGCACATACGACAATCCGGTCTTTGTCGGTTGTTAGGTCTCCATTTTCTTCGAGTATAATAGCTATTCATTTCTGTCCTGTATTGGGAGTTCAGTTTATAGCTTTGGAACTTCGAAAATTGTTTCAATGATTGCTGTTGCGTATCTTATCTTCGTTTTTTGGGGATGGTTTTTGTAAGTTTGGTTGCTTCAATTTTCTCTTTTGTTGGTGTCAGTGGCTTGAGATTTCTTTGTTTTTTTTCACAGGATTCTTGGATTTAATCAGAGTTTTTATTGATGGTTTATATGCTCTTTGGATTTTACATATGGGCGACCTCGATTAGAGAAGCTGTTATTTTGTCTTTGAATTTGTAAATCTTGGTGACGTTTTTTTTTGGGGGGGTGATGAGAAGTTATATCTGTTTTTTAGTTTAAACTTGAAGGATTAAGTAAGCTCTTTCGGTATGTTCAGTGTTTGCGGTTCTTTCATTCTTTGCTGGTGTTAGTTTCAATTTTACATCTTACCATTCTTTGGTCACTTCCGACGATGATTTGATTCAAGACCTGGATGTGTTGGACAGTATTGCTTTCATCCGTTTGTTTTTAATGTATTTGATTCTTGGTTCCATGGTTGGGGGTCCTCAAAGTCCATTTTCTATTGAGTTTTCTCTGGAAGAAGGTTTTCATGATTTTGACCCCATCAGCGTTTGCGAAATTCACAAGATCTCCACCTCTCTCGATCCATACTTTATGTTCGAATTTACCAACTCAATGTTCTTTTTCTTGTCCTGCCTGTGCTTCTAAATATTCCATAATGACGTTGAAGTATTTTCTCTCATTTTGGAGTAAGGAATTAAAGTCATAGTAGAAGTTGTTTATTTCCTCTTTGGTTGACTGCAGGGGCGTAGACTTGATAATTAGTTTGTACTTTGAGAGTGTATGGTGACACTGCCTATGCAGTCAGAGACAGCTTCAAAGCCTACAACGTTTCTTTTCAGTTCTTCATCGACAAGAAAGCCTAAACCACTTTATTTTACTTCATTTTACCCGTAGTTGTGAAGTTTGCTTTTTATTTCGATTAGTTCTTTTCCAAGTCTCTTCATTTCGCTAATACCGATTATGTCCCACTTGATGTTTTTGATTTCATTTTCAAGATCAGTTCGGTGTGTGTCTGTTGAGAGTGTTCTTATCTACATAAGAGAACAAATATTTGTGAAAGTTTCAATAGTACATTAGTCCTAAAAAGAAAAGTATACAACAATAGTCACCTATGACACTGAAACGTAGGAACTAACCAAGGGAATAACCCTCAAACTTAGAGCCATGCAACGTGCATCTGAAAGAATTACAGGGAGAGATAATAAGACGGCACAATTTATTAGGGAAAAAACGGGAGTCCAAGACATCATAGAATCTATGAGGAAATCCAAATGGCCAGGGGTTTACCATGTTGCAAGAATGGCTGACAATCGGCAGACATGAAAATTTCCAAGATGGATCCAAGAGGCCGGCAGAATACAAGATGTAGGGTCAACTATGCAAATTCAGAAAATACTGGCTCTGTGCTCGACCATGATAGAAAGATCTGGCGAATCCTGTGGAAGGTGTAGGTCCAACGACAGAAAATAAAAGAATGATGATGATGATGATGATGATGATGATGAAACCAAACTTATTTCATAGAGATCGATATAATCATTAGAATATCTTCGACGAAACGATTATTGTTACAAAAGAGTCATATTTTGCTAACATATTAACCCTTTTTGTTTTGATTATAAAATGTTTCATTTTATCATTCAAATTAACGACGATGTTAATGCATAATATGACCTGAGAATGTCTTCAAAAAGTTAAATAAGTTTTTCTACGCACAGGAGTTGTCTTTGTTTTAATGTCGTTTAGACTACAAACCATTGATCGGTGCTTTTACTAAAAAACAAAAAATTGTTTCGTTCATCTGTTTGGTTTTTTTTTTTTTTTCTAATCTGAAGCAACTGACAATACTTGCCACTTGTCATCTTTTTCTGGTTAAGCCATGATATGATCAGGATCATTAAATATGAACGTGACAGTGTGCCGTCCAAAAAGTTTGTTCTCGGTGAAATGCGGAACTTGATAAAAGATTTAACGGATAGCGACGAGAAGGAATTGGTTTTGAGTAATTACTCCATGAATATTTATATCCCTTTCTATCGCAGGAGGTGCGGATGGCCTGACGGTTGAAACCACTGAGAATGGAATCAGTGAACTGAGTTCAAACTCCGGCTTCACACAGTTCACCCTCATCTTTGTTTTAAAATCCTTGCTCCCCAGACAATTTACAATATGAAAGATTAAAGTAACTCCAGCAAAAATAATCTTTCAGCGGGTTATATATATATATACTATTAACAAACAATACACGTGCTTGATCTTTTTGAATTCTGGTATCTCTTGCTTTTAAGAAGCTCATTTCACACGAAATTTTTTACTTCTACGAAAATTGCAATCAGCGTTTGTTTTGCAAGCAGCTATTTTGTTGGGACACTCTCTTTCCAAATAGTCGATTAAACCTGTAATTTGAAGATTGTTTTCATCTTAAACCCCATGTGAATGCAAATGACTTTCTTTGTATGCAACTTCAAGAGGAACGTGATATTTACCAACGATTTTTAGTGGATAAAAGCACTGGTTTACTGATCGTTGTGAGTTCAATCCTTGGAACAAGTAGTGCAGAGGTTTCCGCTAGCTTAGTGAAAGAACCAACCAAGATTCTGATGGAGCATTGGTAGTCATACGTTCCTTAAGAAAGACATTTGGCATAACAGGATCGGGTACGAGAATCAAATACTCCCAAGATGGGATCCTGGTTGATATTTCCGGGAGACACCTGAAGAAAGTTGGAAAGTATGGAGGCTGAAATGCTGTGATGTGAAGGTAACAAGGACAAGACGAAGGTGTCGATAGAATCAATGCAAAAAATTTAAACAACTGAACTTATCCTACATCACTAGATAACTATAGAGACTAAAGAAGGCATTTTTATAAAAGAAAAAGTTCTAGATGGTTACTAATGAGATACTCATGCACAAAGCTGTAGCCGGAAAATGTGACCAGAAGCAGCTGGAGAGAGAGAGAGAGAGAGAGAGAGAGAGAGAGAGAGAGAGAGAGAGAGAGAGAGAAGAAAGAGAGAGAGAGAGAGAGGGAGAGAAAAGTAAAGAATCAGTTGTCCACCTGACTGACAGGCAATTTGGAGAGAGAGAAGAATCTGTAACCCACTCAGGTGATTGACTGGCCGGGCCATTTATGGGGCTACGGTGTTCCTATAAGTTTGAGGCACCGAGAGAACTTTTTTAGACTTGGTTTGATCCCCAAGTGTCCTGATCCCTCGACTCAAGGTTTCCTTGGATAGGAAAACGTAGATGACTGAGAAAAGGATCTTTGAATCCAATGTAATTATCAGAATATTCTAATTCAAACTTTTTCTATCGAGGAAAATTATGTCATAATGTTAACGTTGCGTTGAAGCAAGATGAGAAGAAAGAAGAGATTTTGAGGAAGGGATGAATGAAACGTAATTAAGCTGCCTTTGTAACGTACGAGGTCTTTCTGAGAAGTTAGTTGAGAAAAGAGTTTAGCGCGTAGATATTTCTGAGAAGCATGCAACGTGCAGATGGAAGAATCATGCTCAAAATCACATGGGTATATCCCAACCTACAACATGGATCCCAAGGGATCACATGCAAAGCCAAGGTAGCAAAATAAAAGATGAAGATATGGACGAGATAAGTTCAGTTAGTATCAGCTCCGCAACGCTCTTAATAGAGAGGTCTGGCGAATCTTTGGAGAAGTTGGACGATAAAAGATTGATAATGATGAATTGTGTAACCTCTTGTCAGTAATTCTTAACGAACACGATAACACCCAAGTGGGTGAAAATTGAGCTTTGGGGAGAAGATTGTTATATATATGTACATGGACTGTTTTTTTTTTTCAATAATAAGTGATCTTTTATATCGAACTGGTAAAATGGAAAATAAGGTGGGGGACAGGTTCTCCCACTTGGTGAATGACAAAAGACCGTGTCACTCTTAAATGAATATACCCTTACCAATTTTTTTCTTCGGAACTTAATTTTCTTCTAAACCACACATAGCAGAATTTCTACTTATTCTTATCGAAGAGTACGGGATCAAAAGGAATGTTTTTCATGATTCATGATCGAAGACTCCTGCATTGAAACAATGTGATCAAAAATATGAATTCGTAACGGTGTACTCATCTTTGAACGATGATATTATCATACGTTGGGAAACAGACTTGCAATGCTGGTTGGTCATTAAATAATATTTCACTGTATCAGTGTTGATTGTGTAATATTCAGCAAGAAATGATGCATTCCTGTTATGTTTGGTTTAGAAGAAAATTTATTATCCACAAGAACAAACTTTGGGATGCAATCATCTATCGGCGATACATTATCTATTAGGAGAAATGTTTCAATCTCAAGATATTTGCAGTGAACAATATATTATGAAATGTTGTTGGCTTAGCCAGGATAAGGTATTATATAATGAAGAGCAATGTTCCTATTGGAAGATATACAGTCAAGCCACTTGATGTAAGTATTTCTTTGGCTACTTGGATTAGATAATTTAGATTACCCATTCTAAATGGGGGTGAAATCTGAGCTGAGGGGGCAATATATTTACAAAGAAGACCCCAAAAAACAAACAGACCAAATGAAAAACATTGTTTTGACCCACAACAAACTAATGGAATGCTAATAAGAATTATTGGAGAACATTACTAGAGTGTGCAAGCTAAATGTAGTACAGATTTTTGCAACATCTATTTATGAGCAGTATCATGTGTGAGATCACTGTGTAAATGTCCAGAGGAGTCAGTATAATCCAAGTATTAGAGTACTTTTTTCATAATCAAATTAGCCGAAATTCCTCCTACAAGCCCAGACAGTAGCCCAGACAAACAGTTGTATATTCCACTTTAACAATGTCCAGTTATGAAAAGTTTACTTTGGTGTCCTGCGAGGGGTACGGGGTCACAATATTTGTCATCCTATTTTGTCAAATTCCAGTGAAAACCTGGTGCTGAGTTGGTTTTTCAATCGTAATAAAACAAGAACATTGAGTCTTACATATTAAGAAAATAGCTTTTCCCAACCTCAATTTGAAATCACAACCAGAAAGTGCTAGTCAACTCTCTCACCGGCTGAGTCAAACTGACAAGTCTTACATGTACACAAACTCTCTATGTATTTATGGTAAACAAGCATTTTTTTAATAATTTCTTTTTTACTATATATGCAATACAAAGTTCAAGTAATCACCTTCAGTTGGAGTAGAATTTTGAGTAGGATTTACCCAGCAGCAGTCAGGCTTTCTTAATTCACATCTACCACCGAAAATGGAGGAGGTATATATACTCACTTGTGTCCCTCTATCCATTTGTCCACACGATATCTCCAAAGGTTTTGTAATCGTGTGAGTCATGGGCTAGGAAAGAATCGATCAAATTTGAAATACATAAAGGAATTTTTCTATTGAGAGATATTCCTATCATGTACTGGAAAGTTGATGAAAAGGGGTAAAAATCCAAAAAGGTATAAAGGTCCCCAACAAATAACAATTGGAATAGATAGATAGACAGAGAGACAGTTGATTCTTTAATAGGACCGTTAACTTGAAGATATTTTTTTAATCACACCATGAAATTCTTCAAAACCTTATATGTTTTCAGTGAATTGGTGCCCAAGAAACCTGCGTAACAATTTTCATCCTAATTGGTCGAGCAGTTCCAAAATTCAATATTTGTTGTTATATATGCGCTATATATATTTATATTGATATATTGTTATTTGTAAGTGTAATGTAAACTAAGAATCGGATCGGTCCAAACTCGCCGTTTTTCAATTCCTGAAGTTTTATCAACATCATAGCCTAATTTCAGCGAAGTCGTCCAAGAAGTGAGAAATTGTCGTATTGCAAAAAAAAACAACATGTTTTTTGCAAATGAAATGTGAAAAAAAGACAGGATCGAACCCTGTTTACTGCATATGTTCCCAATTCTATCTGTTTCTAATCTTTTATGATTCTTGACAAAAGGTGAGACTTGCCCGATTTGGATTTAGTTGCCAGTTTCCTAGATTTGTTGCAAACTCAATCTGAATATCCCCTTTTGTTCTGCTATATATCTACAACTGGGGAGGGGTGAAAACTGAGAACCATATATTAGGGCAAACTTAACGCAAATTATCTCAGCTGGGGTTTCAACTCGGCATGCCTAATCTGTTTTCCGTAATGCTAACCGTTGGGCCTACCAAAAAGTTTATGAATGCTCAAGTGCACTTCTGACACTATGTTCTTTTTTCTCAATCGTTATCAAAAAGGAAATAAATCAATCCTGTTGAATGTATTTCAGTTTTACACCTCATTTCGTTGTTCTGCTTTGTCTTTTTTGTTTTTTGCTTGTCCATTTTTTAATCTCCTCAATTGGCTGATTGAAGAGATTGATAGATAGATAGATAGATAGATGGATGGATAGATAGATAGATAGATGGAGAGAGAGGAAGGGAGAGTCTTTTTCTGATGGTTCATTCATTTAGTCCCCTTAATTGTCCGACTGAACAGAGAGAGAGAGAGAGAGAGAGAGAGAGAATGAGAGAGAGAGAGAGAGAGAGCAGACCTATAAAGATATATCCTGAACATTTGGGGGGGGGGGAGGAGGAAAGGGTCACCAGACATTAGGGATTAATGAAATTTTTAGAAGCACACGTTCAACTTGCAGTTATGTCTATCCTGATGCTTGGACATCAAAGTCATTGAAAGGAACTTCCTTCAAATACAATCGACCTGGCAGGCCGCTAATGTACGATCGATTTTTCTCTATTTCCTCTTGGCTCTGTAATGGGATTTTCATATTAGTGTTTAATAGCGAAACAAGAAGTTCCTTAATAATGATGGTGAGTGGGGTAATGTAACAGCTTATTTAACTGAACGTACAGTCATCCGTAGAGGGAAATAAATACTGGGTGTGCCGAAAGCAATCATTCATTTTGACAGATGATAGGAATTGAAAAAAAAACTTACTTCAAGATATATATATATATATATATACATATATATATATATATATATATATATATATATATATATATATATATATATATATATATATATATACATATATATATATATATATATACATATACATATATATATATATATATATATATATATATATATATAGGTGTGTGTGTGTGTGTGTGTGTGTGAACAATTTTTTAGAATACAACCACCGTGTGTATATGTATTAATATATCAAGTAGATCTTGGTGCATGTGCCATTGATAGAGCGGTTATAAACTGAGTAGAGATATTTTCAAAGCCCCATTACAGATTGTTCATTCTGTTTCACTTAGAAAAAAGATTCTGAATTTGAAAATTTACTGAAAAGGTTTTAATTTGATCAGTCGTTTGACATATGCACCGAATTAGTAAAAGCTAAAAATCTTGACATGTTGTGTGAATGACTGTGAAGGGAAAGCAAAAGAATTTGCAAAACTTGAACGAAATAGGCTACCTCACCCTTATTGCTATGAAGACCTCTCTCCCCGAACAACTACCAGGTTCCTGGAATTCTATACTTCCAGAATAAACAGATTTGAATGCAGTTGGAAAATGTAGTTGTAGTATAGATCCTGAAGGTTCTGATCGATAACTTTTATTCTGGGCTGAGATACACTGCTTCAAAGATGATGATCAAAAACTGCTCCATTATTTCTGCTCCAATCTAATATTCTGCTGTGTGGACAAAACGTATAATTGCTTATTTATTGGCATGGAAACGGGGAAAGTAGAAGAAAAAATATATTTCCACTAAAGAGATTTTTTAGCATGATATACTTATATGTACTCATGCCCTACAAAGAAACCAACCCAGTGACAGATATATCCACAATACTTTACAGGCGTCAGATAGAAAATACATTTTCAAATGGCTACCAAATCTATTTTTCTCAATCTTTTCTTTCTGTTCGTTTACTTGCCCATGTATGTACAGAGGTCTCCCTCTTTATCCAAAATTAGAGCGGTCGATTAAAGACTTTCTTATGCTAGAATGGCATACAACAAAGAAGCAAATATAATTTTACATGGGGATCTTTTCTGAGCATTCCAGTCTCCTGAACCATGGTCTAGTGTTAGAATACTCGCCTCAGGTCTTTAGGTCGTATGTTCAATCCATAATCAATTAACCGCGTAGACTTCCAAAAGTTCACTCAATGCTTCTCTGCTAAGCACATAAAGATTAAAACCGGGGCAGTCTGGAGAGAGATTGGCTCTTTCAGTCTATCTTGCTCAAGACACAACTGTGAGGAGTTTCCAAACGACACGGCCATCAGCGCCCGTCGTTAGACATGGACTTTCTCCAAGTTTAACCTGATCTTTCTATCATAGGTGATTCTGAACTTGTCTGCTTCATTGTATCATCTTATTTGTTGCAGGTCACAATTTTGCATGTGATGTGGGGAAACATGTTATGAATCGTGAAATCAATCGTTCTTTATGTTATTCTTGCAGCATATCCAACCCGTTGCCATTTGAGTCATTTTTTACTGGTGTAAATGTTATCTATGGCCCCTGTATTCTATAAGTATAATTCTCTCTTCGTCAAACTACATGGTTCTCAAGTCAGGTTTAGGCTTAATATTTTGGTTGAGTTCCGTGTTCCAGCACTATTTGTAATTATTGGGAGGATGGGATATTTTTAGATCTTTCTTTTCAGAACGAATGGGAATTTTTGTTCTTGACGGTGAAGCATGCTCTGCTGAAATCTTTCTTACCTAGTGCAAGTCATTGCTCCATTTGTTTTTATGTAGTGATCTATTTTTTTCTTTTCTTTGCGTTTTCGATTCTGATCCCTGTGTCAGTCTTGAACATGGTTGCTTTAACTGATGTTAATGTGAAGACCAACTTTCTTGCTTTCTTCATTCAATTCTCTTAGCATTATTTTTAAATAATGAAAATTGTCAGCCAAAACCACGACTGTATCAGAGAATCTGAGGTTATTTAAGTATTCGATACTTATACTGGTTCTTTAATACTTAGTCTAAGTTTCAGTTATCACGAAGCAGAGGTTGTGTGAGTTTACAGTCTTTATGTCGCCTGATGAAGGACCTGCAGTGTTAGTAGATATTTCACAAAACCCCCACGTACACAGGATCTTTGCCACGTTATATGATAGCATCAATTATTTTGGGGATTTCAACTGAGTCGAATGCTCTTTTGAAGTCAAAGAATGCTACAGCGAGTGGCAGTTAATATTTTGCAGCTTTCTCCAATAGTTGATTTGCCAAAGGGAGATAGTCAGTGGTCAAGTAGCGTCTTCTGAAGCCAGTCTATTCATGTTAGTGATTTCCATTTTGCATTTTGGTGATTGGTTTAGTGATCGGTTTGGTAAGAAGTTTGTAGATACAGTTTTGCAAACACGACAACGAATCGAACTCTCGAAAAGTATTGGTATCTGTACTTATAAACACCCCCTCCGTCACGTAGAAGAACAAAGGGACATGTGTCTGTGCAATATCAAATATTGATTTTTATTTGCATGAAAAAGGAGAATTTTTCTTTTTTTCTTTTGGATAAAAACAAAGCCTGCGTGAAATATATACATGCCCATTGGTAAATAAATATTGATTGGAAGAACGTTTACGGAGAGAAGGATCGATGGGAGAGAAATAATAACTGAATATATCAATAATTCATTCCTAGAACAACATCTGTAACACACGCACACACACACACACACACATATATATATATATGCATATATATATATATATATATATACATATATATATATATCTATATATATATGCATATATATGTATATATCTATATATACATATATATATATAACCTCATATGCATATTGTTTATTTTTGCAGCAGTCTTTCTCTCATGTATGTTTCATTGAATTTTATGTCAGTTCAATTTCTTTCTGAGTTTCTCCAGTTTTCGAATGGTATTCTTTATCCATAAAATAGCAATAATTGACACAGCTCTGCGGCATCAAAGCATTCTACCATTGAGAAACCCCTGTGATGGTCGAAACAATTGGGTAGATCAAGAATAGAAATAAAAAATACATCATGATTTATGGAAAATTCATTCACTCCTTTGAACCAGCAATAAAAAGTACCATTCAAAAACTGGAGAGATTCACGAAATATTGACCCAACAAATAATGCTGCTATCATTCAATGAAACATATATATATATATATATATATATATATATATATATATATATATATATATATATATATCTATAATGTTTACTGTAAAGAGTGAGACAGACTCGGGAGTGAGGTGTTTGGAGGTAAGGTTTATTAATAATTGTCAATACATGTTCCGGGATTCTTCCCACTATCAGTGGTGTGTGCTGTGTGTATTAAAAAGGTCTAGCTCAGATACTTTTGTACATGGATAAAAAAGTCTGTCAGGACACATCAAGAGCCTTAACCCGGAAACAATGTTTAAAACGGTCTGTTGTAGGTAGCGGTATTTGGCAAATATTCTGAAGTTTATAACATATATGTTATTTGTATAGTTGAATGTATGCTTGGGTAGGTATGTAATTTATGCCTATATAAGCTAGCAGACATGAACAGATGCACTAATGTAAAGCTTCTTATTAATTTCATTGAAAACAGAGGAAAGGATAAAATAAAATGAAATCAAGTTCTGGTTTTTATGCAAGTTGTTCTCTTGAAACAAACTTAGCCGTTAAAAAGGTTAAATGAGATCGTTCGGGTAATCGGACCAGTCAGTTTTGGGATTCCAAATCGTAGGTTCTGATGCGGTTTTATTAAACGGAATCCAATGCATATGCAACACGAATACACACACACACACACGCACACATGCGCGGGTATGCACGCTCCCAGCTCGACCTCGAAGTGCTTCAGCCGTCTATGAATTGATTATCTGTCCAACGTTGGGTAATTTTCTATCAGACCAGGCTTGCATGAAGGTAAGGAAGAACAAGATATTCATACTTTTACTCATCGAATCTTCTCTGGGACACGTTATGGAAGAGCGAAAGGGAACACCCATTGCCAAGCTGCAACCATCTGATTTTCTTCAATTGTCGAATACAATCTGCGAGTTTGTGCATTTTTATCGCTATCCATGGATATTACGATGGTAAGGAAAGGAAATCGGTTCGGGTATCAGTGGCTGCAGCTGAGGCACTGGTAACGTGCTATGTACTGACATGCACGTGACGACCGCCCAATTTAAGATAGACTAGCTTTTATTGATATTTGTTCTAAAGGCAACCGATTATCTCTTTGAGGCTCGTCACGACATGTCAGGTTATCAACTCCCTTTAGGTTATTTGGAACTTTTTCATCCTTTAGGCTATTTTTTTGGAACTTCTTCATCCTTTAGGTTATTTTTCAAAGACTTGATAGCCCCAATTATTTTGCATTTACGTCCCAATTGGCGGTCTGGACATCCTGCCTTGCAAATGCCCTTTGTGGATCACTCATTGTTTTAAAAAACTTTGAAAAATCATGTACTCTTTTTTTGTGTGATTGCTTCAAGATTTCCCCAAAATTTAGGAATGCCATTGTTTGGGATTTTTCATTCCATCTGTAAACTCGGAAAACTATCAACAACACCATCCAAAGTAGCCTTTTAGGTTTACAGTTGCTCTCAAGGATTTTTTTCAATCGATGTACTCTCTCTCTCTCTCTCTGAGATATCTCCAGCAACTCCAGCAATGAGTGGCATTGCATTGAAAGGCGTGGACACTCTGTCTACCCCAGGTGACGTGTCCTTTGAGATCAACGATTGTTTCCTTACATTTTCAAAACTCAACCTCTTTTCCTACGGTTCATCGTTTTAAGATCTCGTCTGCGTCTTGAAGTGACGTGACCCCCTGGGGTCACAATTCCTCTTCGGGAATATCCAGACACTATCTTTTTTTTCCTTCATGTCATTGCTCCGGGAATATCCTCAGAATTTAAAAAATGCTAATTTCTTCTACATTTTTGTTTTGGCATGTGCAACTTTTCTCCTGTTTATCTAGGTCGATGTAAGGGGTGCCATCCAGAACCCAACAACGTTCCAAATCTCACCACCTTCATTTATCCGTTCTTGTTTCTCTCTGTTCTTAAAAGATATTTTTCAGCAGAATTCCTTCCTTCCTTCTGTCACTTTTGAAGAAGAAAGAAAGAGTATTTGGGTATTGGAGTCAGTCAGGTACATCTACACATCCTTTAAACACATATCTATATATCTATCCACACATATGTATGAGAGCTGAATCAGCTGTACAGAAAAGACAAGTGCATTGCATTGATTTTCGTGTTTGTTCACGTCCTTCTCGGCACCATTGAGGCTGCCAGTAAAAGGTTAAACGGCAAATGAAATATGGTAAATGGAAGGGAAGGTTTGGAAGAAAAACAAATAAGATAACAGGTCGATAATGGAATGCTATTAATACTCTTTCTTCTCTGGTGGAAAATCTTACAGTAGAGAAAGTTCATTGGTTGAGAACGAAATCAAGTATCATGTGATACAATAACCACACTGGTTATTTAGTCATATAAACATGTAAATTTATTTCGAATTTTGGACGTTTTTATCCTTTCACGATTACGTCTCATTCTTTGATCTGATCCTGGAAAAGTTCCGCAAATGTTACGAAGACCAGAACAAACAAACTGTACACTATCAACTAGGGTCATATCAACATGCCATTACACCCAACCAGAAAAAACAGACAATGGACAGAAACCAGTTGAGATGGATCTGTTGGCCTCCAGTTGCTACGTTGAAAGTGCCATAGATATAATAAATAAAGAATAATTCATTTTATCGAAAAATGAATAGCAGTTGATTCAGCGTGAACTTTTTTATTAGAAGATTCATGAAGCTTCATTCCTCGACCATAAAGTGAGCATTTATTTTTGGGGAGCTTTGCTATTATCTTGGTATTTGTATTTCGGCAGTCATCTTTCATTGATACACATTTCTTCAACAGTGATAGAGGAGGAATGTTTTTAAATCTTTTAAGTTATCTTTTACTTACTTACGAAATCACTGACGTCAGCAAAAGAAAAAAAAATAGAGTAAAAAATCTAGATTGTGGAGAATCTAAATGTCATGAAGATATCTGTCAGAATAAGGCTCCCAAAGGTCAAAAAAGCTTTTTTTCTGAAAAACAATAAAACAAAACGGTATGACCGGGAGCGTTGGAACACATGGACATATAAAAGGGTGGAGCCCATTGCTCTCTTTGATGGGCATTCTTTAAAATTGTTCAATTGGTCTGTAGATAACATTTGATCCGACGTATTTGAACGGTTAAAGTAAATGAATAAATTCAGAAAATCTTAATTATAAGTAATTTATGTTTAAAAGTATATCAAATATATGAAGTATTTTGCTAGACTAATTTGATATACTTAGCTGCACTGAAGTACTATAACTAAGCTAAGAACAGCACAGGGCAATAAGTTTCAGGCTGCAAGGGAAGTATAAACACAATTCTGGAAAAAAATGTCCTTGATATATTCAACCACTCCCCACAAGGATGAAATACGGCACTGGGCAGGTTCTAATGGATAGACCCTCACGCATATGAGTGAGTGACACTTCCTTCTTTGAGACACTTCAAGCATCAGGAAATTACCTCGACCCTTCTTACTTTAAACGAAATAGGTTGGTGGTGTCTTTGGAGGACGTTCCTTAAGAATTGAAGTGTCTCCTGTTTCTCAGCCAAGAATACATTAAAAAGTGCAAATCCTGCACTTTGACCTGGGACAAAAGACCGGGAAGATATTTGCCTGCGAAACTGGTGCAATAACTTCGGTTTGACGAATATGCCAGTAATAAATTTTGTCAAGCGGTAGGAACGGAGAAAGATTCTGTCGATGTGGTTGGGAGTTCATAAACAGGTTTTTGAAACAGCCAACGTATTATACTTCGTTCCGATGATCTTCTCTGTTTAGCAGTGGGATTTTAGAAGTACAATAAAATTCTGCCATTTTGGTGAAAGGTTATAGCTTTATTAGAAACATAGGACGAGGTTTTTTCTTTAGTTGAAGAAGGAACTATAACTGTACAAAATCTGTTAATACTCCTCCTCTAATTCACAAACTTTTGCTCTCGCTGACACTGACCACTGACCCTTTATTCACTTTCTCGTTGAAAAACACGTATTCATATGTATTGATAAGTCATGTAACCTGATTAGATGTTCTGCTCTCATTCAACTTCAGGTAAAACAATAACCTTGTGTGGTTAAGCTGCGCTGTTGAATATACGAAGGTGATAAAATAAATATCAACACATTAGTTATATTTTCCTTAAGGGTGGCCGTAATGGATTTTACACAAGCATGAACGGTTGTAGTTTACTTTTCATTACTATAGCGAACATTCATTGTTGATCAGTCAGTTGCCTTTGTGCTGTCATCGAGTGAACATGGCTTCTCTGCTTTCAGTTAGCACAGAAGAGATGCGACGTGCAAGGATCTATTTTTCATGTGCTCAATGTATATCGAGGGCTGGAATACATCGAACACTTCAAGCAAAATATGGGACTAGTGATTTTCTACAGTGGAGTACGTATAAGTGGATTGCAAAGTTGAAACTAGAGCGGAAATCCATGATGAACAGACAAGATACAAGCGGTGATGGGGCTAATCATATGAGGTCATCCATACCAGGGCTGGCTTTCAAAAGGCCTATACAAAACTGATCCTCAAATGATAAACAATGCCGACCCATATACTGATACATACACTGCCAGGACGCTTTTAGAGATGGGATTCAAGGTACTGGAACATCTTTCTTATAGTCCTGACCTTGCTGCTTTCTATCTGTTCGTCTCAAAGACACCTAAGTGGTTTTCGATTTGCCACGTTCCAAACGTCGAACCTCATATTGAGAGATCACAAGACAGCGCAATATATCAGGGGGAAAAACAGGAGTTCAGGACATTATAAAATCCATCAGAAAAAAAAAATCAAATGGCATTGGGCTTGTCATGTTACAAGAATAGCAGAAAACCGATTGACATCACGACTCATAACATGGATACCCAGAGATCACATGCGTAGGTGAAGCTAGCGAAGATTGTGAGACGGACAAGACAAGTTAGGAAAATGTTGATTCCACAACTCTCATGATAACACGACGGACGTTGAAAGACTGATGATGATGATGATGATGATGATGATGATGATGATGATGATGATGATGATGATAGACGCGTTACCTACGTAACTGTGAGGCGAAAAAAAAAGTTTTTTCGAGGTTATATCCAAACTCATGCAACCTTGGACGAACAATGCAACAAAGAGGACTATATTGAAAAATAATGTATTGATAGGTTTCGCATTTGTTCCTAATAAACTATCATATCTAAAGTGCTGATAATCATTGACTCAACCTTGTATTACCTTTGCTTGCTAACATATTGTTCTACACCGAAGTTTAATTGATACTTAATAAGCTTAGAATATTGTGAGATAACCAGTGGAGATTCGACCTACTTCAATACTGAAGGTCTACAAGACTAGCTTACTATCTGTTGCTCAACAGTAAGCCGTCAAAGAAGCAAAGTATATTCAAATGATTCTGTGTGTAGGTCTGCAAACGCTTCTCATTGTATCTGCTAGGATGCATGAATGCGTGCGTGCATAAATGTTAATATTTAGACACACGGGAGTCTGTATGTATGTATCTGTGTGTGAGTGTGTGCTCGTTTTTGTTCATATCTTTTAGACTATTGTCAATCGAAATAGCGGTAAATATGAATAAGATATCCGAAGATAGAAACCAGGCTTCCCTGTCATTAACCAAGAAACAAGACATCATAATTGAAGACAACGTTGGAAAGTTAGACTGAGCAGTTGGGGAATTTGTGGAACAAAATAAAAAAGTAAACAGGAATAAAAGAGAATCAATTTTTTCTTTTAGAAAATGATATTACTGAAATTATCTGATCCATTGTTCGCACATGCACACACACACACACATTCGCACACGCACAAACACACGCACACACCCACACGCACAGACCCACACGCACAGACCCACACGCACACACACAAACACACATTCATATATATATATATATTCAGAGAGAGAGAGAGAGAGAGAGAGAGAGAGAGAGAGAAAGAGAGGGAGAGAAAGAAAGTGAGTAGGAGAAAGGGGAAAATGATATATATATATATGGAACAATATGTATTCCAAAAATTTCTTCATTCGAGAGCGTTCAATATTATGACGTAGAGTGAATCAATTGAATTTACAATGAATTCCATTTTGAGGTTCTACCGAGAGAAATACATCGAACTGTAATTGGATATCAAACTCATCGTAAATTTATTTAATGTATAAATATATGTGTTTATTGTCTAAATGTGAGGTTATCCATCAAGACAGCGGTAATTTGACCATCGGAAAGTGAAGAAAAAATTTGAAAGATGAGTAGGTGTTTCATTTCCAAAATTGTCCTCATGCGGACAAGGTTTTTTTCATGTATTTTGTTGGTTTCAACCAAATTTTTCAAAGCCCAAACATTCCTAACCACCGCTAAAATTACCACCAAAATTACTTGGCTGAACAGAATTATATCATGTTATGTTAAAAATTCATAAACATATTAATGGAGTGTTATGGATGGGCTTGGGCCCCAAGCGTTAGACACAGTAATAGGAATTTAATTTTGAAATTGGAAACAGTACTGAGGAAATTTACCATTATGATAAATGATATTAGAGATTTACTTCACGAGGGTCGTCTAGTAAAAGGTAGCTATGGCTATATTATTTGAGGTGGGGCAGCAAAGACTTAATTGTAACTTTGAAGATAATAAATAGTTTACAAATAACGAAATTCAGATGATGTATAATAAGACAGATAGGACAGGGAATTTGCTAGTTAGATCTATTTCAAAAACAAATTGATCACCCCAACCAAGAATCTTCTTTTTAAATACTGAAATTGTCTACCATCACATGTAGAAAATAATAGTACAAGTATTAATAGTTTTCAGGATTTAGATCATGAGGGATGTTTTTATGAGGTAATTTTTAGAGTTATCAGCTGAGATTTAGAAAAAATAAGTTAGTGAATGTGCCCAGTGAATGTTTTATTGTACTGATAAGCTTATTATTTCATTCATTGTTTTGTTTATCTATTTCTATTGAGTTTCAAACAATTTTATGACTAGGAATAATATGTATTTTATAGTTGAATTTTAAATACTTCATGGAGATACCCGTAGAGGTAATTTTATTCAATAGATAAATTATATTTCCTTTTCTTCTCTGTTTCTATTTCTTCCTCGATTCCTAATTTTTGGGGGATTTTTTCCCTCCTTTTTCTTAAAATTTGTTTTCATTCTTCTCTGCCTTTGTCTTCCTTCCATTGAAACCATCGACGGAAACTGTCAACATAAGATTCTTGAGTATTTAAGTAGGTCTGGCTGTCTTACTACGTATGTATAATGTGTAAAGGGTGCACCAATGGAGCTAGAGGGCTGGAGATTTGAACATTTACTCCTCATTAGGTCTAGGAGAAATAATTTTTTTGATTCCCGAAAATCCTCCCTCCTCAAATTGGTTTTAGTGAAGGGCTTCAATATTCAATATGTTTATGTTGAGCAGGTCCTTTAGTGTGTTTACAGCAGTATTCATGATTGTCGTTTTTTTTTAAATAAAGTTTTTAATGTGATCCCCGTCCAACAAAAGATAAGTAAGTTATTCATTGATCACCCTTTTCCCAATTTTTTTTAATTGGTCATCCCACATCCCAAACATGGCATGCTGCCAAAAAAAAACGTTGGTCACGTGAAGGTTTTATTATAGAGTGAGTAATTAGATTTGTTTTTTCTTTGTTTTGTTTTTCTTCTTTCCTCCCTTCCTTCCTTCCATCTTTCCTTCCTCAACCAAAATAATCAATTAATTTCTCTCTTTCTTTTGACCTTTTATGACCTTTGTTGGCTCATTGCTCTTTCTTTTCATCTTTCACTTTTCCCCTCCCCATCTGTGTCTTTTCTGTTGTCCCCATTTCGAACTTCCTTTCTTTTCCACCCTCTTTACTCTCCTTCTATCCTTGAAACCTTCTTTCCTTCATCCTTTTTTTTTCGCCCTTCCTTCATATTCGTGCCTTTCTTTCCTTTTTTCAAGCTTTCCTTCCTTATCCCTGCTTTAATTCCTTTCTTCCTTCTCTCTCTTCTTTCTCTTTCCTTTCTCCTACTTCCCTTCCTTTCAATCTTCCTACCCCTTCCTTCCTTTCTTTCCATCCTTCCTTCTTCCTTCCTTTGTTTTGATCTTTCCTCTCTTTTTCCTTTCCCCTCCCTTCCCTTTCTTCCTTCTTTCTTTCCTTCCTCCCTTTCCCCTTTCCTTCCGACCTTCCTACCCCCTCTTTCTTTCTTTCTTTACTTCCTTCTTCCTTCCTTTGTTTCAATCCACCCTATCTCCACTCCCTTCCTTATCCCTCCTTCCTACCTCTCTCTAATTCTGCTCATGATGCTCTCCATATATTCTCTACTCCCCTCACTTACACATGTATTCCAAGTCCAATCCTGTATGATAACTATTTCTGTTCTCTTTTGCTTCCTATAATTCCTTTATTTGATCACGAGTTCTTTTGTAATTCTATTAAACATTCTATTTGGTTGTACATCGATACATTTTTTTTTCTATTTCCTACGAATCATTCGTTTGATTTTCAATACATACTCGTTCATATTTTTGATGAACAGGACAACTAAGTGCAGAACTAATGATAACCTATCCAATAAATCGTGATGCAATCCAATCGAATCCAATATAAAAAACCAATTCGCAATCTATGAATATCTTCAATAAATAAAATAAATCATTTCGATCGATAATTTTCGGATTCCTTTTAATCTTGGAAATGCAACGTTTTTCCTATTCGGAGTTTTCTAATATCACAGTTGAGTGGTTTTTAAAAATATTTCTCCGATAAATTAGTTTTAATTATTCTATGAAATTGAGTTTCGTGTTTTTTTTCTACGCGGTCTAAAATAAACGGGAGATGTGAAAGAGTTAGTCTAGGTTTGATTTCTTTGATTTATACCTTCAGTCTTTTGGCTGCAGTCGTCAAGGACCTGGGAACTAAAGGAGGTGAACTTCTCCTTCATGATGATATGCCTATTCCAAGTTCGGCATGACCATATCCATCCACTCCTTCTCGCTGTCAGTCTAGCTCTTTCATGGCCGTCCTCACCTGAACCTTCGACGGTTATCTGCATAATGAATTTGGAAAGATTGCCATACCGTCAAGGAAACATCCTGTGGGACCCACAATATTCTTAAACTTGCTTTCGTGAATTCATTGATCTTGTGCTTCAAACAGAAGATCGGGGTCATCTATCCCAGGCTATTCGTTTCGAATGCATGCAGTCGTCTTTCTCTGTGTGCAGTGTTCAAGACTCGAACCCATACACTACCCTCTGAATTACTGATGACAGTTTGGCTTTAGAAACAGTCAATCAAAACTGTCATCAGAACTGTAGGCAAAGGTTTCTACAGTTTTCAATCTGGTCTTGTTGGCTCGCTAGATATGTATCTCGTGCATATGTTACACCAGTGGAGCTAGGGAACTAAAAATTTCGCATGAAAATTTATGCTAAATTGATCCCTTAGTTTGTGCCCGGCAGCACTCACGCTTGTTTTCCGACGGTTTCTATCGAGTGACAACAGATCTGTTTTGGTGTTTCAACATACCTACCTCCAGCTTTAAAACGTATAGGAACAAGATAGATTTGATCGTAACTGAATCAAATGATCCCAACCTCACATTGCCGTATGTCCTTGTCGTATATACAAGGTGTTACCCAAAGATTAAGGGAAATTTCAAAACTGCAGTCGAACTGAATGCTGTTTAGACTTTGATCACTGTTTTTCGTGCGTAAACTCAGATTTGCAGACGACATTGTGCTTTTTGTAGAGAACCTATATGACCTTCACCTAATGCTAGATGAACCAAACAAAGAAAACAGAAAATGTGGCCTACGCACGAACTTCAATAAAACAAAAGACATGTGCAACAATCATATGGAGAATAAGGACATAACTGTCAACATCGAAGATACAAAATTGGGGGAAAGTAGACCACTACATCTACCTAAGACAGCGAATCTCTATGATGCCCACGAAAGATGAAGAAATCAAGCGAAGAATCACCCTAGGATGGCAGGCCCTTGGCAGAGCAAGCTCAACTTTCAAAAACAAAACGATCCCAATAATCCTACAAAGAAGAGTATACAACCAAGGCATTCCCCGATAGTCACTTATGGAGCTGAAACATGGAACCTAACCAAGCGAAAGATTTGCAAACTGAGAACTATGAGACGTGCACATGAGAGAATCATGCTCAACCTCAAATAAAGAGATCACAAGACAGCACAATATATCAGAAAGAAAGCAGGGATCAGAGACATCATAGATTTCCATTAGAAAACTAAAATGGCAATGGGCTGGTCAGGTTCCGAGAATGAAAGACAACCGATGGACATCATGAATCGCAACATAGATCCCCAGAAACCACATGTGAAACCGAGGCCGGCAAAACACAGAATGGAGAGATGAACTAGACAAATTCTGAGAATACTGGCTACGATGCCCATGATAGAGAAATATGGCGGATCCTAAGGAAAGTCTATCTCCAACTACAGACATTAAAGACTGATGATGATGATGATGATGATCCTCGGTTATATCTCTGTATTTAATGATGATAGAAACATGATTCTCTTCTTTGAAATCTTAAGATTTACTTACGTTCTTATTTCTAAATTTAAATGATAAACTATTGAAATTTCCCACGGATCTGCAGGAGAAGAAATTTTTTATAGGGTACATGGAGTACAGCATATACCTACTTCTAAATTTCCCAGAACTCACTTCCATTATTTGGATCTACCAGTGATAAAGTTTACAAATGCTAGCCTCCGACTAAACAACACCTATATGAGACTTTAAAATGCCTCAATACTTGTTCCACATAGTTTCTCATTCATTTACCAACATTTATATCATTTAAAAAAAAAATAGGCTTTTGATTAAAGCGGAAAAGGTAAGAAAGCCATTGAAAAATTACTTGATTATTCTCTGCCAATGATTCACGCGCTGATATACGAAAGTAACACATTGAAATCTTTTGTATGGTTAAGACTATCAGATCATAGGGCTTTCTATAAAACAAAAAATCAAATCTCTTAAACTGGATGTAGCGAAACCGTTCGCGCTAAGGCATTACATATAGCAACATTTTTCAACTCTCATCTTTATTCTGGAGTTATTCGAGAATGTGACTTTGAAGAGACAAGCACCCGGAGCTACGTCACTTATTCCACTTGCTATTTAGGTGGTAAAGGGGGGGAAGAAGTGGATTCATACTTTTTCTGGGGGTTTGAATCAGCTCACCGAATCCATTGTGAATGCTGCCAACCGCTTACCCTCGGGCACCTCTTCATAATGTTATAAAAGCCGCTGATTTATCGGTTGAGGTCGTTGATATTGTTTGACCTTGGAAAAAGGATTAAGAGCAAGAAACACTTTAGTTAATTTGGAGAGTCAAACGTAAATTGTGCTTAAACGCTTTAACTTCTTCTTTTCTGTTTTTTTCTCCTTCTTCTTCATCTTCATCACCTTCTTTGTCTCTGTCGTCTTCTTTTTCTAACTACTACTACTACTACTACTACTACTACTACTACTACTACTACTACTAGTGTTCTTCTTTTTCTTTTTCTCGCTCTTGTTCTTGTTCTTGATCTTCTTCTTATTTTTATTTTTCTTCTTCTTCTTCTTCTTCTTCTTCTTATTATTATTATTATTATTATTACTATTATTCAGGTGCCTTGTGCATTTCACGGGTGATCATGGTTCTCCACGTCGAACTGTCCCTCGAAGCGTCAATAATTTCTCGTCTTTAGATTTATTATTTCATTCACATCGGTCCATATACTTTTCCTTCTTCGTCTCTCTCTCCCTCTCTCTCTCTCTCTCTCTCCAACGTCATCCAAGGCATTCGATCTTGTAATGTAACGGCATTCGATTTCCCCCTTTTTCCAGATGACATGAACCAAGTATTTAAGCTTTCTCTCATTTATCGTCTTCCATAATGATCTTTCTGCGCCAGTGCCTCGGATTACTGCCTCATCTGTGACCCGAAATCCATATGCAGTAATTGCATGTTAAAAGTTAAAAGGACACACGAACCAGAAGACATCAATGGAAATCACAGGTGCAACGCCAACCACGTTCAAGGGATTCATTTTTTCGCTGTCAGAGTTACAGCAGCGAGGAACGGCCTGTGTCAGGAAACAGTACAAGCACTTTCAATGAATACACTCAAAACTAAGCAAGCAAAGGATTTGAAAGAATAGGGATCGCAGTACTGCTATTGCTTCTCATATTGAGAGCTAAAACAATTGGTTAAGGATCTATCATCCTAATCAGGTATTAATTGACCTATACTAAAGATAAATACAATGACATTTTCGTGTTTATCTGAGAAACCACATTTCTACTGCTTTCGATGGACTGATTATTATCAAACAAAAACATGGTCTCCTCTAACTCTTTTGCAAAAAAAAAAAGGAAAAAAAAGAGGCATAACGATAAAGAATTAAAAGAAGCGATTGAAAGCAAAAATTATGAAGTCTGCTCATACGATTTAGGAATGGTAATTATTATTAGCCCCAAAAGATCCCAGTGCGAAACCTCTTGCAACTAAAATAGAGACAGGCACTTTACAATACACAATTAAAATGCACAAATGAACAATCAGGTTACAACCAATCTCATTATTTCCTTCTCTCCAGCCGTGTCTCATTCTAAAATACTCTCTTTCCAGATCGACCTTACCTCTTCCCAAACTAATTTATTAACCATGCCAATCCAGTTAATTAGTTAAAATAATTATTTGGGATTCGCACTTATTTTTTTTTCCAACCAGTAAATCAATATCCACTGATTTTCGAACAAAATTATTTTTTTCCCTCAATGGCATAAACAATCACGAAAATTAATTGAGTGAGAAATCCAATCCCGAAATGCAAAGTGAAATGTTTGATTTTCACAACCTTTTATGCAGTCGGCTCTGCTCTGGAAAAAAAATCAGTCATTCCGAATTTTCTGAGAACCTGCATTACATTCTTTGATACGACTCGGCGATTGAAAGTACCTAAATGGCTATGTATGAACAGCCACTCTTCCGTGGAGTTATTCAGTCTACAGAGAGAGGTCATTGAGTGAGTAAAAATAAAGATAACAGAGTCTGAACAGACAAACTGGATTTTGAAGTTCCATAAAAAAATCCATGCAAATTTCTCTCCCACACTTTTAACGAAATCTCTGATCCCCAAACACTAATATCCCCATTTGGTTGTAGGAGGTACGTCTGGAAAGTATTGAACCATTTTGGATTGCCCTATTTCGCCTGCATGAAGATATGATCTCCTGTGAGATTATTCAGTAGGCGGGAAGATTCAATTGAGTGAGCTTGGGTACTGTGTGACTGTTTTATTCAGAATGCCCTTGCAAGTGTATTCGATACATCAAGTGCAATCCTTTTTGAGTGAAATATCACATCAATTAGGTCTTTCAGTCTCTTTACTGACCATATTCGGCCCCATTTGATTTTCCAAGAACTGAAATCGTTGTTGAAGGGCAGGGGATTTCAGACAATAAACAAAATTAATATGAAGGCAACCAAATAGCTGATGGCGATCCTGGATGAAAATTCGAAAGGCATTATATATTCATTGTACTCTCTGCATTTCATGCATACTAGCAAGGTGCTTTTCAATGTCTCTTTTTTATTCATTAAACTCTTTCCAACCAATCTTTATATCTCTTTCTATTTCGGTTCCATAGCCTTCCTCTAACTACATCATATAACTTGAGTAAATCTATTCCTTGACTCGTATATATATATATATATATATATATATATATATATATATATATATATTGTGTCATCCACAGACAGCTGTTTCGATGTATTATATCTCTTCAGTGTGGCTATTGACTTTCCATGGACCCATCCAATACCGAAAGGCAGGATTGAAACCTTGGCTCCAGATCCGGAGACCGACATCCTACCCCCGAGCTACGGAACTGGACCGTCAGTAAGGCTGAATTCAAGCGATATATCTAATCACACATAAATCCCCCATCCACCAGTGCTCTATTCCTACGGAAGAGCATTGCATAAGCTTACAATGGATGAGTTACCTCACTTAAAGAGAGCTCACACACACACATATATATATAATAATTAATAATTGAGTTATATATATATACGTAATGATTAATAATTGAGTCATATATATATAGAGAGAGAGAGAAAGAGAGAGAGAAAGAGAGAGAGAGAAAGAGAGAGAGAGATAGAGATAGATAAAAGGCGAGTGAGAATTACCCGACATTATGCTATCACTCCTTCCGGAAGAGAAGGGGAGTACTGCACCAAACTACAAACTCTGGATCGACTTGAATAGCACATCCGACATGTTATGGCCAACATGCCGCCTGACTTCCTGCAAAGGTCAATCAAGGCTGTAGCGAAACGTTAACAGAAATTGGTGCCTACGCTGAAACTCAACACAGCTAGCAAATTCTAGTGAAGATAGTTTAACTATAATTGACCAATGGATAATAAAGTTTTTACCAATTCTCAAAGCTCCTTTTACAAAATCCTGTGTATCTAAATGCTCGTAAATGTGTGCTTGTGTAAAAAAAAAGGAAGAATTCAAAATGGTGTTATTCTATGAAACCCATTTAATATTTTTAGTTTTCTCTAGCATTTATAGTCTAGTCTTTTGTTCCATAAATTCCACAACTGTGTATTGTATCCAACCAACGTTGCTTTCAATTATGAAACTCTGTTTCTCGGTTAATGATACAGAGGCGTTACTTCTATCTTAGGATATTTTATTTATATTTACGGTTATTTCGATTAACAATCGTCTGATAGACTGCAACACGAACTGAACAAGTAGATACCCGTATGGGATTGATATGACCATATAGCTTTTGATATACAAGTTTCGTACGATCTCTGAAGTGAAGCAACGTACTGCCTAGTAATTGCTCAAATGGGTGACCACTCGAGACCAGGTACTGTAAGCTGCAACACTGTTTTTTGTAGTCGTGTCTATGAGTAGAAGGGTCAGTTGCTAAACCGAGAAGCATTTATTACAGAACTAGATACGTGCATAAATCATTATTTGCAGCATCAAGTTTTATAAGTTTACGGCTGGATAAAGGCCTTTCCCATATCCTTCCATGACGAGCATGAGTGCTCTAACCTCGACTATATCCTATTGAAGAACGTTTCCATCTCGTCTCTTCAACGAATGTCTTGTCTTTTTCTGAGTTTACTCTCCCATGGGCACCAATTGATTAGCCTTGTTTTCAAACTTTTCCTTTTTTTCTCGGTATGTGCCCTGCCCATCCCCGTTTTTGTTGCTTAATTACTTGTGATATATCCTTCACCCTGGTCCTGTCATGTATCAATGTTGATCTTTTTTAATCGCTCAGAGTTATTCCCAACTTTGTCCAATACGTTCTACTATTCTGAGTTTGTTTTCGTGTGGGCTTGTGAATGATGTCATCTTTCTCGGCTTATGTCGCAGAGGCGTTGCTCCTACCTTCACACATTTGTTTATTCAGGTAAACAATAATCCGGCATGTATGAACATAAATAAGCACATATCCATACTAGCTGGCGTACTCGTGTAGATCGGGTAAGAGATCGAAACGTTTTTTTTTGTTTAGCAGCTGAAGTCATCATAGATGGGGGATGTTCAAACTTTAAAAAAATATATTTTGGTGTGCTCATGCATGCGTGTGATTGTGTATTTTCTTACATGTTTGTGTGTTCCACAATTTTGTCTACATTTGGCAACAGTACTTCACAATTTTTGAAAAAAGAATCTTTTTTGCCCTTTTCAGGGCCTTATTTTGATGGGTTTATAATTGACATCTAAATTTTTCCAAATCCAGATGTTTTCAATACTCGAATTTAAGTGTTTTCGGTGAGAATGCCAGTGACTTCATAAATACAGTTGATCAGATCATATCTATTCTTCGATGGGATTTCCTTTACATGACTTCGAAATTTGACGCTACGGTTGATCAATTATTAACTGTGACGACAAGTTTCATTCCTTTACGAACCCTGTCTTTCATTTTTTTTCTCTTTCTTCTTTCATTTTTTCCTTTATTTGCCCGTCTTCTCTTTTGTGCTTTCTCTCTTTCTTTTTACTCTCTTTTTTAGAAACTGTCAGCTAAAACTGTCAACCTAGAATTCCTCTGTTTTATGTTGATTTTGCTGGCTGGCTATATATATGTGTCATGAAAAGGTCGCTACAATGGATCAAGAAGCCCAAAAAATTGAACATTTATCCGTTATTACGTGTAGAAAAATTGATTCTTTTGTTTTCTGAAAATTTGCTCCGAAATAGATTATTAGTCAAAGGTTCTATTTACAATATAAGTCTATTCTAAATTGGCCCCTTAGTTTATGTCTAGCAGCATTTATGCCTGTTTTCTTTCCTTTATTTTTAATAAATTCAGACATTTTAGTGATCACAACCCAACAAAAGGCGGGAGAAGTAACTTATGTGGGTGATGTGACAGTTTTTGCTGAATGACTGAACAGAGTCCCTTATTCTCCTTTTCCTTTTTAGTTTCTTTACTTCCCTGCATTGTGTTTCTTCTCTTTTCTTCTCTCTCTCCTCTTTTTTCCCATGTCTTTTTTCTATTCACTATCCTTCTTACTTTGCTCATTTCATTTTTCTTTGTCAAAATCTTTTCAAAATTATCACTCTCGCCCACCCGTAGTTCCAGAATCCAATACTTTATGACTTTTTCTTCTCATTTCCTCCCAGTAATTCCATTGTTCAACTATTCTCACTTTATTTCGTTTTTACTAAAACATACTTTCTACTTTTGCATTTTAATATAATTCATTTTATTTGTTTCATTTCAAAGAAATCTTTGGTCCGATTTTCTATACATTATTTTCTTTCTCTCTTGGGCAGGACAACTAAGAGCTGATTCAATAATAATCTATAGAATCAATTGCGATAAAACCATATTAGGTTTACAATGAACATCCAACCACGAAATCTCTGAATATCTCCAACCAAAAAATATTACCCCGTTCGATATTTTCTGATTCTTTTAAATTGTAAAATAAATTTATATTTTTGATTTTCCAAATATTTTGGTTGAATGACTTTCGAAAATATTTCTCCCCCAAATTAGTTCTAGCTACACAAACAACTAACCTGTTGAGTCAACCTCTGAGAGAAAATCCTTGCAACTAAGATCAACCCAGAACTTTTTACGCATTCGTAAATGAAAAAACTAAATAACTGGTATTCAATCGTTCTTAACGTTGACAAATTGGTCATTGGAATATATACAAATGCGAATTCGGATCCGACTCTATTATTATTTGAGAGCATATCACCTGATTTTTTGAAAGTTTTGATTTAATATTTTTGTAGTACCTTCATTAAATACATCTGGCTACTTCACTGCATTCCAGATACGTAAAAATCATATGTTATGATAAAGATTGTTCTAATGTTTTTTTCATTAAACTCGTATAAGAGAGACGTGAAAGATTATACATGAAGTAATTGCATTGTACATCTATTTGCCACCCATGGTTACAATTTATCTATTTGTATTTCCTGAGCGCAGACACCTTTATAACATATGCTATGATCATAGCACTTACTTATTTGAGCCCTAGACTTGGAGCATTATGCTTTTTTCTATGTAGACTCAAGTAAGGGAGAAATGTGTAAGATTTGATCGTATCTTGACGTCTTACAGTCTAATTTTTAGCGGCAAAATTTGTCTGGTCTTGTTCAAAGTGAATTCTTAATTCCCAGCTCTATGAAAGCTAGGACATGATATATTTTTGTGTGGGTGAATCAATAAGTCCGTAACCCAGTGTTAATAACACCATTTATATCCTCCCCCCAAACAGTATTCATTTTTTAAACATTTTTATTCGTAAATGCTTCTCAATCAGACATGAAATCAAACATTATACATGGTTAATCTCAGATAAAGGTTCATGAACCACCTGTGTCAGGCTACGGACTTGATGATCATACCTTTTATTTTAGTCACGTCTCTCTGCATTCAACTTGATAAGCTGTTATTGATTATTTAAAATATTTTCATAAGGCTGAGATTAGTCAGTATTATGGAGTCATTAGCACCACTATATTATCGGTTAAGATCGTCGATATTTTTTGAACTTTGAGAACTCAAGCAACGAAATTTTTTGATAATTAATACCATGAAATGTAATGTCTCCATAAACTCTTTATAAAGAGAGATCATTATTTTGCTAAAAGGGCCGTCTTCTAAAACCTTTTGTAACTCCTTATTGTGATTAATAACTCATGCTTATTCACGAAAAGAACTTACAAGAGGTTTCAGAAGACAGTCCTTTTAGCCAAATAATGATATCAATTTATCATGAGTTTAAGGAGACTTCATACAATAAGGAGTTTATTATTATCATGGTAAAAAGATCTTTTTCTCAAAAAACTTGATTTTGCAAATAAGGACCATCATTCTACATTGCATACTTGAAATGCTCAAATGAACAATCGGGTTACAACCATTTTCTTTACTTCCTCCTCTTCTGTCACTTTTCATTCTGAGATGTTTTCCCGACCGACTTTACTTTCTTCTAAATTGATTAATTAATCACGCCAATCCAGTTAATTAGTTAATATAATTAATTTGGAGTTCGTACTTACTTATCTAATTACAATTAGTAAAATTCTTTTCCCTCAATGGAGTAAAATATCACGATAATTGATTTCGAGTGGATGACGCGTGTTATGAAGTTGCACCACGAACATTGGGAAATTTTTTCTCACACTTCGAGTAAAAATCCAAGCCGAAAATTCTAATTGACTTGTGTAATTCTCGCATCTGTTGTATCGGTTAATAGGCGTGAACAATGAAACTGGTATGCAGGGTTCAAACTTCTGACGAGGCAATTGAGTGCACTTCTCACTGAAGCCTTTAAGGAAAGGCATGAATCTATCTTTTCTCTCAAGCTATGAATTAAATGGAATTTATAGCCTTTGGGAAAGCAGCCAAACTAGGCTAAGATCAATTTCGATCCTGAACTCTGGAGTAGAACTCCCTTAAAGCAGTTGGATGCCAACTTTGATGTTTTTCTGGAAATCATTGCAGCCACTGGTGATAAACATATAAAACACCGCTTCATCTGAACTATGTCTGTGGGATAGAGGGGGAAACTCCGTTGAGAAAGCACCCCAAGATACATTTTCACCCCCTGCAGGATTGTTACTTCAGTGCAGTTCTATTGTCTATCGAAACAGGAAGAGTCATTCGTTAATCAGTTTTTATTCTTTAAAGAGGCACCGGTATCCATCAGGAAACCTCAAGGAAGGAGAATGGTATTGGCAAACCGAGTTCGAACTCAAGCTGAGTTAGTTCGAACGTTCTTCGCAGTAATGGCCTTAGGGAAAACATGAATCCACCTCAACGGAAAGTTTTGTGTAAATATTAGGACATTTGGAGCCTTTTAGCTCTATGAAAATAGCCTGTCTTGGGGGTCAGGCTAGCACCCACCAATATAATCCCTCCAAATGATTAGGTCTTAATTGAATATTCAAGGAATGGGCACAAAAATCAGTACCACACCGGAAACAGATTTACTTCGTATATAAATGTACTTATATGCTCCAAAAACACAACTCTTTCCTCACATTCTCACCAAAAAGATGGAAAACGTTTCTAAAAACGGGGAGGGTATCTACTAGTTTATTTACATATTCCAGTCTGAGATGAGACAAATTATTTTAAAAATATATTTTATATAACTCTACGGACATTTGGGAATTTCAAAAGAAAAACCAAATAAAAATTCACTGATTGATAGTTATTTATAATAGATGAACTAAGTATGAATTGACGTACATAGATTGGTAGATACAGATGAACTCGCAGATGAATATAAACAGACAGAGACGTATGTTTAAATATATATATATATATATATATATATATATATATATATATATATATATATATATATATATATATATGAACTGATTTAGATATGTGTAGACGGACAAATAAATCGATCAATATATTGATATTGACAGGTAGACATATAGATAAAGAGGAAATGAATGTACCGATATATATATATATATATATATATATATATATATATAGAGAGAGAGAGAGAGAGAGAGAGAGAGGGAGAGAGAGAGAGAGAGGGAGAGAGATTGAGAGATCAATCAATAGATAGATAAAAGAAAGGGCGTATCTTTTGTTGCTTTTACAGGTACTTTTGTGTATATGCCAATCTTCTAAAGGGACAGTATCTGAAAACCAAGAGAATATTCATTATAAATCGTTTATCTCCATAAAATAAAGATCTATTGCATCAACATCTATTTGAAGGAAGCATCTCAGGTCCTACGTCATACAAGCAATGAATATCTATTTATGCAATCAGACGAACATATTTAGTGCTTCATGTAGAGAAGCGCTAATAGGCATTTTAGCACCTTTTTTTTCCCATTAACTCTTGCAATCCTTTCCTTGAACTAACCAAGTTATGAATAAATAATTTTTAATTTGGTTTCAGTCGATATATTTAAATTTGGTTCTTCCTTCCTTTGCTTCTTTTCTTCCCTCCTTCCTTCCAATCATTTCTCTCTTCTATATTTCATCACACAACGAGTAATCTCTCGTCTTGAGTCAGGGGTAGGCAACTTACAGCCGGCGGGCGAGGTCTGGTCCTGCGAAGGGATTTCAATCAGCCTGCAAGACAATATTGAAATACAATGCTTACCTTTTGTATTCAAAAGATTTTTTGTATCTTTTTGATAAATTCAAAATATTCCCCGATTAAAATGAATTGCGATTGAATCAAGTTCTTTGATTTATAATCAGCATCCTTGGTCGAATACTTTTCCAGCATTGTCTCGAGGCAGGATATAACTGCATATATTCAAATGGATACTTTTTGGTGTTTTTCTAGCTCTACGTACTTTTATTAATTCATAATATGACTCAAAAATGAGGCAAAAATGTTTTCAAACCTTTTTTTGAGGCCTATTATAATCCAAAAGTGATAGATCTGGAGAAAACATTGCATGTAGAAGAACTTCCCAACCTACGTAGCTTCATCAGTATATTAATACAACCATATTGAGAATCAAGCATTAGATAGCAAATTGCTGAATTAGAATAATACAACCTTACTAATTAAACAATGAACATAATAATTTTTTTTAAAAATATACTTCACCAAACTTTAGGGTATAATTTACAATTCACAAATAAAGTTTATGCTAAATTGGCCCCTTAGATTGTGCTCGGTAGGGATCACGCTTTCTGAAAAATTCGAACATTACAGTAATCCAACAAGAAGTGACAAGACGTAATGCAATTTCACACCTTTTCCATTTTTAATTGATCCCCCCAACACGGCATGCCTTCAGAAGATGTTGGTCATGTGACAGCTTCTAATTTATGATTAACCATACCTGTATTGACGATGATGATCATCATCGTCATCAGCCATTTAGAGTCCGTCATTGGACATATAATTTTCTAATGATTTGCCAGACCTCTCCATCATGAGCGTCGCGGAGTCTGTACATTCTGAACTCGTCTAATTCGTCACACCATCTTATGTTTTGCCAATCATAGTTTGATCTATGGGTATCCATGTCGTTGGTCATGATGTCCAGTGGTTGTCTGGAATCCTAGCAACGTGGCCAGCCCATTGCCATTTTCAATAGATCCTTTGATATCTCTGTCTCCTGCTTTTGTTTTCAATGTACTCTGCAGCCTTTTAATCTGTAAATGTGATGTTGAACATGACGTTTCCCAGTGCATGTTGCATAGTTTTCAGTTTCCAGATCAATCTTTTGGTTAGATGAGGAGCCCCAATCAGTAAACCAAGAACGAAATCGAGTCCATCCAAGAAAAAACAACAAAGAAATCCCGGAATTTAAAACAGCTCAATGCAAAAAGTGACCATGCAATGATACGATGTAAAATTCGGATTAACACCAAAAGAAGATGTAGGAAAATATTTTGCACCAAACTGTAACTGCAGCGTATAAAAAGAGCTCACTGAAACCTTCAAGCTCAAACTCAAAAATAGACATGGACATCTCATCGAACAACGTCCTTAATTGAAGTTTTCAATATGTATAAACAACAGGGCAATCAAACCATTAGTGAACTCTCAGAAGAAAACAAAAAACTTATGGACGAAAAAACACCCAAAACTCCCAAAAAACAAAAAACGTTGAAACCCCAAGCTAATGACGAGAAGAAAAAGTTAAAGCAAATTACCCATCCAAAAAAGAAGAAAAGAAGTTAAAAAGAGGATACATGGTAATTGTCATCGAAAAAATCCTAGGGAAAGATTCCAAAACCATTAACAAAACTCCCATTATAGGAAGAATGCAAATAATTATTATGCTCAAAGAAATTGGGCACTTGACAGCTGATAGGGTCCAAATTATTAAATTTTACAAAGAATCTCTATTTTTCAAAACATGGGACACTGAACAATAGACGAGATACAAAAGTCACGAGTAACAAGTTTGAAGAAATTGCACCGTGGATAGGGGAAACAACCCGTCATATATATATATAAAAAGGAATGGATGACCTCATAATGTCAACATCTTAGAAAGCTGTCGTAGTCATCACGAAGAATTTTGCCAATCTAATCAACTTAAGTCCGGAACAGAGCAAAGTCCCAAGAGATTGGGACACTGCAATCATAATGCTGTTATATAAAAAGGAAACCTGAAAGATATAAACATCTACAAACGTACTCAACTGCACCTAAAAACTGTTTATCAAAGTGATAACCAGCATAATCACCATTAGATGAAAATCAATCACGGAACAGGCCGGCTTCAGAAGAAGGTACTCACCCATGGACCATCTCCTTTCGATATATCATCTCAAAGAGAAAGCAAAAGAATATAAAATACCACTTGCTGTACCATTTGTTTATTTAAGGAAGGCTTTCAACTGGGTGGATATCCCCAATGTCATCGGTGCTATCATACAACAAGGCGTAGACCTTGTATATATCAGTCTTGCAACCTGTCTACCGACACAGCAGTTACTTTATCATGCTACACAAAGACTGTGAGTCTTTCCAGCTTAAAGGATGAATAGGAGATGGCGACACCAGCTCACCAAAAATTTTCACAGTCTGCCTCAAGATGATCACCAAAAATCTATACTGTGAAAAAAAAAAAAAAAAGAATCGAAATATCAGACAAATACTCAAGTAACCTCAGATTTACTGACGACAATGTTCTTTTTGCCGATAACCTCCATGATCTAAAGATAATGCTTGACGAACTGAATGAAGAAAGCAAGAAAGTTGGTCTCCACATGAACTTCAGCAAAACGAATGTCATGTACGACAAACATGAAGACAGCGAAAAAATCGAAAAATGTGGAGCTGGAGGAAGTAGATCACTCTATCTATCTGGGACAACTAATCTCCACAAAACATCAGTAGCGAAAGAACAAGAAAATCCCATTAGTTCTGAAAGAAAGTCTACATAACCAATCAGGTCCGCCGAGAAAGTGAAAATGTTCTGGTGCAAAATTGATTGGGAGGCCCAACTCACTCACCCCCCAATAAGCCCCCACCACCTTTTTCCTCAGGCCCCAAACCACACAGTCATACTTGTCAGATGCAAGAAATAAGTATCCAAAGATCAGAGTCAGATAAATTTTCGGTACAATCCTGGTTTGTAGGTCCAGACAAAATAGGAGAAAAATCCCCTCCGAATATTTATCCCGGTGTCACCCGAAACTGGTTCTGTGCAGACGATAATTTTCTCATATTCATCTAGTTCTTTTAAAAAAAAATAAAACAAACGATAATTTAAATGAGAAAAACACAACAATTTCATAACAAACCTACAAAATAAAGAATTTATCTAAATACAAAATAATCTATTAACAATCATCTAAATAATACGCGAAATGCATTTTTATCACAGCAGAGTATTTTTTAAAATAAAAACAATGTGGAAAAGGCTTCAAAAGATAAACACTTTTTTAACTCTTTCAGTATAATACTTTTGAAACAACCTGTGAAAAACTAATTCCCAGCTTCTTGTTCATAAGATACATTGAGCTGGAGGTGAACCAATACAAAATTATCAATATTTCACTTAGTCAAATCATGTATTTACAACTGTCATATACTTCACAACAGATAGAATATGCTGATGAAACTGACTTTTGATCAAACTGAAGTCAGTATCTATCAGTTATTAAATAAATAATGCTGTTTCTGTCGCCCAAGACTTTCAAGTAATAACTTTGGTGGTACTTTTGTGTCTATCTTTGTTCCTTGTTAATCACTCTTTAGGTCGAGAATCTTCTCTCAATATTTCAACTCAAAACTAATATCGTCTCTATGACAGGTCTGGAAAATATGGCTCGTGTGGGAGAGCATCCAGTCCCAGTTGAAGTATGCTGCTCTAAAATTACGTCTTATGAATAACAGGTTGATGCAAAAGTTCCTGGAGACATTGTTTTCAACCTTTTTTTTTTTAAGACTGGCACTTCTACAAGGTTCCAAAATATTTCTGGCACCCTTTAATCATAATTGGCGAAACTGATATTAAAAAATTGAGGTAACAAAATGTCAAAATTCGTCAAATTAACTTTGAAAGGAGTGGCATTTTTGTGTTAAGAGTTGCTAGTGTTGTTTACTCGAACGATTTTGTTCGCCAAATTGACCTAAAAAAGCGTGAAAAACGCCAGAATACGTTAAAAATAACTGTTCTCTATTTTAGAGTCATTTTGAAGGTCTAAAATGTTTAGCTACAAATTAGCTGAATATGCTGAAGATCGCAATAAAAATTGGCTAGAAATAGCGTTGAATTTTTGCACTACCAAAGTAAGAAACACATTGTATTTAGCGCCGAAGGCGCTACATTGGCAACACTAAGAGTGGAACACATCAGCAATAAAAAAAATGTTCGCCCCCCCCCCTTCTTGCATCTCCCTATTTGCCTTCTAGGTGCACCTCAGGTTAAAAATGACATTTTCTTATAAATGTTTATTCATACTAATTCACCGCCATCAAAGTAATTTTCCTTGAACAACCTTTAAGCTAAATGGTGTACTGAATCTTGAAACAAGAATTTTGATTTCGATTCGATGAATTCTTCGAGCCATGTTTCAATAAATTCAGGTTGATGGAACTGCTGACAAAACAAGATATCATTATTGATTTTTCTCCAATATATCATCATCATCATCATCATCATCATCATCATCATCATCATCATCATCATCATTCTTCTATCGTCTGTCGTTGGACACGTACCTTTCCCAGGATTCAGCAGATTTTTCTATCATGAGCGTCGCTGAGACAATACTTTCTGAATTCGTCTAGTTCGTTTCTCCATCTTGTTTTCTGCCAGCCTTGGTTTCGCATGTGATCTCTGGGGATCCATGTTGTGAGTTGTGATGCCCAGTTGTAATGTTCATGCCGCCATAAACATACATCTTAACTATTGTTGCTTTTTATCGCAACTAAACTGTATATCCTTCAGCAGCGAGTAGATAAATCTAATGGAAAGAACGAAAAAAAAAAAATTCTCAGATGCCAATTAACAACAAACAGGGCGCAGAAGAGGTCAGGATAGGGAGTGAGTTTAAGGGATTGATCTGGATTCCTAATTAGACTGAATTCCAGTCGGAATGTTCCTACGTTTGGCAAGCCGCCCTCAGTCATAGAAGATCGTCAGTTCGAATGTCACAAGGAACTTACCATTTAATTACTGTTAATTTGCTTATTTTTCTTCTTTCTTTTTTTTATGAGGAGGACCAGTTTGCTTGCTTTGAAAGTGAGCATTGGAGTATTGGATTTATATCTGGGATCGAACGCCAGCGTCTGGGACCAAAAGGAAATTCTAGCAGGTCACGTTGGCTTCTATGTATTTCAGTCTTGTCGTTTATGTCCGTCTATCTGATTTGATGCGTGTCACTCAATACGAGTCTGGCAACTCCTTGGAGAGGTGCTGTGCTGTGTATCCACAACATGTGCAAGACAAAGGACCGGGTTCAAAGTCCGATCCAAGGTTACCAAGCTGTTAATCGACTGCAGAGTATAGGCTGAGACGGGTGCAAGAAAAAAAAATCATTGCAAAATTCAGCACTTGATATTCACAGACGATCACCCTTCTTAGTAATGGCCAGGCTCAACGTATTTGATAGACCGGTTCTTGTAAGATCATCAAAGTTCTGCGACGTCTGTCTATCACAATCTGTTCATATTCATCCATCGATCGGTCAATCGATTTATTTCTATGTATTCTTTGTTGAAGTATTCCTGCTTGAAGCATTTAACGTTGATTTCGATTGATTTTGTGTGTATGTGTGTGTGTACAATATTAGATAGAATGAAGCTATGATAGGAATATAGTGAACGATTAATATGAACGACTGTCGGAGAGTCAAACAATTCTTTGATCACATTCTCCCTCATTTATTCACATACACGCACACGCACACACACACATGAGATTGAACAGTTTGTCTGACAAAATGTGTTTGGTTCGCTACTGGTAAACATCGACTGCAGATGAAATATTTTCCCTCATATAAAGTCTCTATAATGATCAGATATGTATATATACTTGTTAATAAATGGGAGGAAAGAGCTCAATTTTCTACAAGAGCTGTTTAATTATTAATTCCCTTAAGGAAGGCATGGATCTATTCCTTTTCCCCTCCAACTATAGGTAAAATAGCAGGACGGACTGAGCCCTCTATGATGGTCTCCAAAGCAACAAGCTGCCGGGGAGAATAAAATTACAGAATTCACAACCTGCTCTCTAGAATATAAGGGAGACAGGTAGGCCCAATTAGCCACTATGTTGCAAGAAATGACATGACCAACCATCATAAGAGGATCTTCGATAGACAGTTGTCCAGCATTGGGCCTTGAATAGCCGTCATATTTGCTGTTGATGATATATATATATACACACATATATAGATGACATCGTAAGCTGGTGTGCATACATTCTGAAATTAAAACCAGGACAACTGATTTAATACTTACATGGGTGAACACTCAATAGAAGTGACACGAACAGTTAGTCATGTCTGTTGTTATACTTACTGATCCCTCACCGTTAAAATGTATTTTTGGGTAACATAGATGAATGAGCCCTGTTTCAAAAATAATAAAAATATACTATAAACATACATATGAAATGACAAACAATATGTATAGCATACACTCTATGATATGAAAGCGAACTAGTGGTTTGTCAACACTGCGAAGTACTGTGTTAATATAACTGGGTTTTTTAAAAATCCCCAACACGCTTACATAGTAAACAACTGATGATCCAAACAAGAAACATTTATACGTTGTACCGTAATAGCTATATATTTTCATTGACAGATATGGGGAAATTGGTGACTGAAGTGACCCTGAAAGATCTTTTGAAAAAGTTTTTTTTAATGTTCAGTGTTTAAGGCTGTAAAGCTTTCTAAATTATGTACATATAGGTATCAGATATCAGCTGTATACTATGTAATAGGTTCAGGGATTTTAAAATTGAGAAGAAAAAGGGCTACCTCGAAGTGTTTGCTTTTCAAATCAGATTATTATGGAATTTCTAGGATAGGGATTTAATAATTCAAGTTACATAGATGAAACCACTTAAAATAAGGCCACAGGAGGTTTCTTTTTTTAAATCCCCGAAACCGTTACATAGTGAACAACCAATGACCCCAGGAAAAGAAAATTTACATTTGGTATCATAATAACAAATTACTTGTAAAAGAGAAAAAAAACTGGAGAAAAATTACATAAATTCACATATATTGGGGAGAAAATAACAGAAGAGACATAAAACAAAATAGAATTTTTCTTTAATGTTTTGTCCCTATCTTTGAAATTTGTTTGTTCTATTGGGTTGTCTAGGCCAAATGGTACATTCTTCGTGTAATAGCGGGAGATCATTTCATATAAGAGTTTCAATATAATACAACAAAATTTATGATAATTTTATCAAATCATATATACACACATCATCATTCTTAATGACATAACTGTTGCATTGGGGAAAATAGAGCAGATATAGACCAACAATGAAATAAATGTGAATTTTGAGCTAAAACACTTATTTCAGCCTTTTCTCTATGATTGTTCATTCGATTTACGTTATCTAAATTGAGTGATATATTAACCAATATATGAATATATATATATGTGAATACAAATATATATAAATATATATATGTATGTATGTATGTATGTAAGTATGTATGTATGTATGTAAATATATATATCTATATATATAAGAAGAATATATAAATGTATAGATATATTCATTTACATATATATATATATAAATCAATATGATACCGTCTTAAATTTATTTGTGTTATTTGTTCTGTCTTGACCAAATAATGTTCACCGTGAAATAACGGTAGATCATTTCAAATTCCAATATGATATATCGTAATATACAATCATTCAATCAGATCCTATATCCATCTTTTGTTAACAAACACACTCACACACACACACACACACACACACATATACACAAGCAATGCAACTACAAACCCGAACTGTTCTTACAAAATATCATTAAGTTTTAAAATATCAAATGATCTCCAATAAGTACCGTTTTCCCTCACTTATATTCTTTCATGCACCATCTATCTATCTATCTATCTATCTATCTATATCTCTCTCTCTCTCACTCACACACACACACACACACACACACACACATATATATATATATATATATATATATATACAAGATAATGGACGTAAGAGATAGCCTTATTCAGAAATATACCCACAGATACATATTCTATTGAAGATTGGGTATATCCCAGTCACAGTAAAGCTCAATTTGCATATATGAGCACATTCACATGATATATAAGGCTGTTCAAAGCACTTCAAAGATGGTGGCATCTCATCTTTCTTCATTTCAATTCTATCCTTGTCGATGATATAATTTGTCATTAACCGTCGTTTATTTGCTGGGGACAACTCCTGTTTTCAGCCACTTTTTACGTAAGAAGTGAATGCAAACATAATGCGGTAGTCGTCCTTTTTCCCCTCTAATCGTCTACGACAGCGATGGCAACATTATTGATCCTAAAAATATACACAAGAGGAGATCTATTTATTCAGTGTAGTCAATCATGTAACTGAAAACACAAGACGTCATTATCTAAAGTAAGTATATTACGTCGACAGCGAGAAGCTGAAAAGTCTCAGATTCATGAATACCCAGCAATAGTTTTTGGTTACTTGTAAAATATCCTTTGTTTTTTTTCTTTAGTCCTTGAGAGTTCCTGGTAGAAATAAAGCAACAATTTGTAATTACAGCAATTGTCATTGCCACTGTATTACCATCGGCTGCAAATATCAATAACACGATCTGTCGACTTCTTTTTGGCTTTTTATTCAACGAAGTGAATAACTATAGAATGGATTTTAACCGTCAATGTCACCAGCAAAAATATTGTTGGATATCCGCAAGGAATTTGCAGATCTCTATTTAGAACAACAGAATTGCTGACTGTAACTTTGACGAGAGAAAAAGAACACTTAGTATTTGCCTGATACTCTGCATTTAATCAAATTTTCTGCTCATAGACATTTGAAAGTAGTTCAATTCCACCTCATTCACTTTTTTGTCTTTGTACATTTCTTGGCGGCTGAATGTGGTCGTTCTCCTTTAGCAGACACGTTTATACCTCATTGTACTTTGTCAGCAGATGAATATGGTGGTTCTTGTTTAGCAGACATGTTTATATTTCATTCTACTTTCTCGTCTTTGTACCTTTCTCGACGGCCAGATATGGTCGTTCTTCTTTTGCGGATATGTTTATACCTCATTCTACTTTTCCGTCTTTCTACTTATCTCAGCAACTGAATGTGGTCGTTCTTCTTTAGCGGACATGTTTATACCTCATTCTACTTTTTCGTCTCTTTACTTTTCTCGGCAGCCGAATGTAGCCATTCTTCTTTGGCAGAAACGTTTATGTCTCATTTCTTAGTAAACCGCTGTCTCGATTCTTTCTCCCTCTCCCAACCTTCTTCATGGATTTTTTGTTGCATTTCCATTCTCCAAACTTTTCTCCTATCCCCATTCAACCATCAAGATTCTAATTTTCTATCCCTGCCACTACCTGCCATTTCCTCCCACTTCCTTCATCTCTCTAATACTAAAAGTTCCCAAGCATAAACAGATCCTTGACCATTCCCTGCCACTTCCTAATACTACTAGTAAGCAAAGCTCCCGGCTGTTCCCTACTACCTCTTAATACAACCAGTCTATATACATAAACAAACTCCCTGACATATTTGCCACAAGTTTCATCAACTATTTGAGAACCAGTAGTATCGAGAAGTGTCAGGAATAGATTTGTATCGAACTATTCCACTAACATTTTGTAGGAATAGTTCTTTGCATGAATATGATTCATTTACATGTGGCAGGGAGTGGCAGGGATAAAAAAAATTCTGCTGGTATTTTCTTCACTTCAATGGTTTTGTAATTGGATGAAACGGCAGTTTTTTTTAATAACCATTTTTCATGTTCTTTACCATATATTTTGTAAAGTCATCAACTTTTCTCTTTGACCAAACTCCAGAGAGAATTATTATATGTCTGGCTTTCCAGATGATTACGCTGTAACCCTTCTATGCCGATTCCATCGTCCCATAAATTTGTCATTTAGAAAATCTTTGGCCTAGAGAGAAAAATATGCCAGTGCTCCCAACGCTTGAAGAACTACTGACGCCTTCATGTCTTTTCTACATATGTAAGCAATAATAAGATAATAACATACCATATATATATATATATATATATATATATATATATATATAATATATATATATATATATATATATATATATATATATATATATATATATATGTGTGTGTGTATGTGTGTGTGTGGTTGTGTGTGTGTGTGTAAATGATATATATATGTATAAATACAAACGCACACTCATATATATATATATATATATATATATATATATGGGAATATATTCAATCAAAATGCATCCCAAATGATTCAACAAATTTTTGCCAACGTATATGTAATGTACGCATATTTATGTGTGTGTGTGTGTGTGTGTGCGTGATAGTCTTACTGTGCGTGAGTGTTTACTTTTGTAAATCTACTTATCTTAATATTCCATGTAATCGGGGTGATTTTCCTTCTTTCTCTCTTTATTTCTTCATTTTCTTTCTTTCTTGGTTGCGTTCTTTCAATCGCTTATATCTTCCTTTCATTCATTGATTTCCTTCTTCCATCGATTCCCAAATATGCTTTTCTTGCTTACTTGTTTTTTTACTGACTTTTTTCCTTTTTATTTCCTTTCTTACATCTCCCTTTGTTTCTTTCTGTTGTAATACGGGGTTCAATGTAATTGCAACCATAAGTCCCTGCATCAGATCTAGGGTTACAACATTGCCACTCAAATGAGTGCATTTGCATCCTCAAGTGAAATGCCCGCTGAGTTTCAAACGGGTCACTGACAGTTGCTTTGACAATTGGGAACATAGCATAGAAAGGGTTGTGGCGTTTTGAAGTGAAAAATGGTTCCTACTTGATACAAGAGACAAAACCTTTTTTAATCTCAAATCAATATATTATCATTGTCTTCCTCTTTTCAATATCCACGGGTGTTCCAATGACCTGAGAGATGGGCAACAAGGACAGTTTGCAGCTAAAATTCAGCTTGGTTTCATTCTACATATAGATAATAAACTATTCGGTGAAATTCGGAAAGCAGTAATCTCCTCCTCATCCAGTCCCTAGTCCAATAAGGGTAGGCTAGCAGACTGGTCCAAACCACCTTCTAATTATTCTCTGTATCTATTCAATGGCGTGTTGCCTCCCAGTCAGCTCACCACATCAACAGACACACCTACACCCACACATATTCACACAGTACATAGAGGGCATAGTAACTCTAACATCAGAACACATAATTTGGCCATGTGCCACACATACACATACATACACGGATTTATAATGTCTGTATCTTCAAGGCCCATGGGTAAACTTTTTAATGGCTAAAAACAACAACGTACTCAGTTGCGCACAGTCTGACATACAGACACTTTTCAATGCCTTCTCAAACAGGTGCATACACTCTAACGCACATGCACATACACCTATAATTACATTGTAAAAACGTGGCCTAATATCGTTTATACATTTGCAATGTATTTTAACTCTGCTTTCACAATGTTTTTCTTTGGGGGTTTGGGGTTGGGGTTGGTGGGCTGTGCAATCCAATCGTCGCCTACATTCTTATATTCCTTTTATTTCTTCGTATGTCTCTCTCTTGGTTACCTACTCTCTCTCTGTCTCTCTTTCTCTTTCTCTCACTTCTCTTCGTTTCTTTTATTCTTCTGTTCATTCTCTCTTGCTTGCTGGTCTGATTTCTTCCTGTCTTTCTTTCTTTGTTTCCTCTCTCACATTCTTTATTTCTTTCTTTCTTTTGTCCCCCCCTTTCTTCAGTACATTCCTTCCTTCTCTCCTTTTCTCCCTTTTCTTTCTTTCTCTTTTCTATTTCCTTTAATCCTTTTCCTTCATCAGCATGAAAAGATTGCCATCAATCGAAATCAATAAGTCGGCACGATCGGATTATCTAGCCGATAATCCCTTCGGAAATCGCTTAACACGTCAAAGTTCCTCTTTTTCCTCTGATCTTTGCGATCTTCTTTCTTTTTCCCCCTTTCCCTTTCTTTCTTTTTTTTATCAGCAATAATATCTACTACATCGATTTTAAGAATTTAAGAATCTTATTTAGACAAGAAGCAAAAATCGACCCTCTCATTCCAGATCATCTACAGGGTAATCTTTCAGTAAACGTTTCACACACACACACACATGCACATATATATGTTAAGTAGAAATGGATATATATATATATATATATATATATATATATATATATATATATATATATATATATATATATATATATATGTATATATATATACATTTATATATATATATATATGTATGTATATATATATATATATATATATATATATATATATATATATAAATATATAAAGAATCTAAAGAATATGTCGAGGCTGAATTATATGTATTCCGTGTAGTAACAGGTGTTCATTTCAAATAAGAGTCTCTATATAATATAGCACAATTTATAGTAATTCTGTCAGATCATAAATTCATTTCATAATAACATAATTATAGCCTTGAAATAAGCAAATAGAGCAGATATAGACTTTAATTAAACGACGTGAATTCTGGGTATAAACTGTTTTTTTGGAGCCTTTGCATCACAGGCAGCTATTTAGCAGCTGACTTATCGGTCGCAGGCTCGATCCCTGCTGCGGCCCAATTTGCCTCAATTGGTTATTCTATTTACCTATTCAATATATTCACCGGGTAGCAATACAAGACCATTTCAAATAAAATTTAAAATATATTATAACGCAATTGATAATCATAAACATCAAAGTAAAAATCAAGAATACAATATCCATCGTATGATGGGTTTATCTCATAAAGTGCTCGATACATACGAAATTGAACAATGAATTAGATTAGAGTAGAGCTTAATATATTTGTGAGTTTGAATTTTTTTGTATACATAATACAAAGGAAATATCTATATATGTGTGTGTGATTTATACATTATGATATGCATAATTCAAGGGAAATATAACTGTTCATGTATTCTTATATGTATAATACAAGAAACAAATATTCATATATACGCATTTTTATATTCTTATACGAATTATAAATTGCCATATATTATGTAGAAACTTATTTGAAATGATTCCCTGTCGTTACACATTTAGAATATCATTGAATTTAGACAGCGTAAACATAATATGAACAATTTAAGGAAGGAATCGAACCTACTACCAACCATCGGGCTTAACAGCTTGCTGATGAGGCAAGGGCTGAATAACTGCTTTCAACCCAAATTCTCCTCTCGTTTATTCTCGGCCTTTTTCGTCTCTTTCAACGTGACTGTACGTATTCGAGAAGTGGACATTTTGGTCCGAAAAAATGGATTATACATTGCGTTATATTACATAGAAACTTGTTAAAAATGATTTCCTGTCTGTACACGCTTAATATGTTATTCCATTAGACAACACACATAGAAAATGGGGCTGCTGCAGGAATCATGCATCAATACGATGAAGTGGCTACCTGTCAGTGGCAAGTTCGATTCCTGTTGCAGCCCCATTTCCTTTAATTGTTCATTCTATTTACGTTGTCTAAATTAAATGATATATTAAGCGTGCAATGACGGGAAATTATTTCAGATAAGTGTCTGTATGATGTAACATGATATATCATTCATTCTGTCGGACCAAATATGTCCATTTCTTGAATACATATTCTTATATGCAGAATATATATGTGTGTTTGTATTATATGTTTAAATCGAAAAGAAAATATATATATATATATATGTGTGTATATATATATATATATATATATATATATATATATATATATAATGAAGTATGTGACTGAGTCTTACATTTATCCAAGTTTTATTTAATGTGATCGACACAAAATGTCGTTTGAATTCTTTTACTTGTTCTTTTTGTATTTTTTTTTTTTCGATCAAAAACTATCGATGGGTCTCACGGTCATCACCGAGATCTTTACAATTAATATTATATTTTCTCAAAGCAAGAAAATCTACTAAAAAGATTGAAACGACATTCCTTGTTCGTCGTGCTTAATGAAACATATATATATATATATATATATATATATATATATGGTTTCCTATATTGGTTTATTCTTTACTTCTGATCATTGCTGTTTGTTAACAGACATAAAGGACGGTCTCAATAGTTCAGATGAAAAGACCCAGTAATAAGCAATAAAGGAAGTCTAGCGAAAATTATATTCGACAATGCTTCGTTCAAGAAATTCAAATAATTTGAGACTAATACCACTAGTATAATAAAAGTAATAATACTCGATAACAAATAGTAAATACAATACTTCATACACCATACACTATTTTAGATTAGTAAATCTTATTGCTATTAAGTGTAATCTAGCAACCGAAATAAGGATGAAAGAAAAACTAATAAAAATAATAATGGTTGACATTACTTCATCTAAAAATAAGAAAATTCAATATAATAATTCCTAATATGTTCGAAAGATGTCTATTGAAAGAGCAGAATACAAAACTAAGAAAAGAAATACGTTTAACGTTGGAAACAATAGGAATCAATCCTCTTATTTCCAGAAAAAGATTTGACATTTTCTTTTATAGAAACACGAAAATAATTTCCACATTGTTTCTTATCGGCATTTGTCTTTTATTGATAAAGTTGTGCTGGGAATAAAGTTATCGTTCTCTGAATCGCTAAAATGAGTGAATACAAGCCCAGCTGCTGCGGAGTCAGTCGCCAATCCTGCTTCTATTTCAATCGAAAATGATCTTTGCAACTAATGTATTGGATATACAACGAATTAAAACATCGTAAAAAATATGTTTATTTTTGTATAAATGCACTTATGAAAATCGAATTTTTTTCAGTATAAAGTATCAATTTTTCTTTTTAGAATGAAACAAGCCTTTTCTGTGAGATTAAATCTGTCAATATGTTAGTCTTGACGGTTTAGCTCAGTCGACCAATCAGTTGGTCATGATTTCATATAAGGGCCGGGGAATGGGGAATTCATAGATGTATGTGTTAGAATGAAAAACCCATAGCAAATTAATACCATAGATAGAAATGTCAGACTTATAAGATACTGGTCAACAAATCAATTGATCGCTAGTTTAACCCTGGTAAAGCGATGTTAATTTGTACTCCAATAAATTGGGTGAGGTTTGTTCTTGTTACGGTAGGAAAACAAAATCAGCATCATGTTTGGACTGGAGTTTGACAGAACGAAATCCAAGAAGGTTTCTCACATACATTTCCTTCGGTTCCGCACGGTCTGGTACAGGAATGCATTAATAAGACACCGTGGGTATCGAACTCACTACAGAAGCTAATTGTCTTCCAGTAGTGTTAAGAAGTTAGCTAACCTGTCACCCTGCAGGGCTGCCACATATCTTTTGTAGCACAGTACCAAAAGTCAGTAGTCCTGGAGCCAAAATAAGCGGCTTCAATATCAAAATAGTTCAATAACATAAAATCCTCCACTAAACCAAATTTATGTGCTCTTTCGACCAAATAAAATAACTTCAGAACCATAATAAACAAATATCTTAAATCCATTATCAGAGTTTATTTTGTCTTTGGACAAAATAAAGTAGCTTCAGTATGATTAAATAACTCAAGATCCATAATCAGACCAATTTTACTGTCTTTGGAACAAACTTAGTAGCGTCAGTACCAGAATAATCTAATAACTTGAAATCCATCATCAGACCGAATTGGTACAGCCTTTTGAATCAGTTGATTAGCTTCAATACCAAGTAATCAAATGTCTTGAAATCCATTTTTGAACTGAACTTTCAAGAAAAAAAGATTAAAATATTTACACAATACTTGTATTCATCGTTCAGGTATATTTATATGGTATGTCAGCCGTGTGTAAAGAATGGTTATTTTTGTAAATTCAACTTCTGTACCGAGTCGTTATGTCCGGAAAAATGCATAAGTATTGCATTTTGATAGATTTTGGTCTTGAAAAATACCAAATGGTTGGCTTCCAGTAATGTGGTGGACGTCCAAGAATTTGATTCTACTAATATACCAAGAATATGGAGAATGGAACGTGGGACATTTATTCCGTTCAGCTGAAACGATGCCAAGGGTGCCTGGTTGTAGTTGAAGACTCAAAGAACAAGAATATCCGAAGAAAAGAAAAAAAGCCGATAAAAGCTACAGTCAAAGGAAAAAGATGATGTCATATATGCAATAATAGAAACCGTCGATTAAAGACCGTTAACATAGGTTTCTTCAGTTTCTAACTTAGTCCGGTTGCCTGACTGACAAAGTATACATACATATATATATATATATATATATATATATATATATATATACATATATATATATATATATACAGTAGGTTGTGGATTCGCTACACAAACTAGCTCATGTTTTAGCCCTATCTGATGTTTGAAGGTAAAGATGGTGATGGAAAGTTTTTGAGATGATGGACATGAGGACGAATTGTGTATTTTACATTATGGTTTATCATATATATATATGCGTGTGTGTGTGTGTGTGTATCTGAGCGTGTATCATGGGCACAGGTTGCACAAATAAAGCTACGGGGCTGGAATTTTCAACTTTTACTCTTTATTATATCTTCAAAAACGTTTTTCGTTCTTTAACCGCCCATAGGTCATTGTTGGGTGGATTCAATTCACAATGTACATTAATGTTAAATTGGTCCTTTAGTTTTTCCCTATTTTTTTTTGAAAATTCAGACTTTTTTAGTGATCACTACCAAACAGAAGGTGAGAGAAGTAACATATTCATCGCTGAACCCTTTTACTAATTATTAAATTGATCATCCTCAACAGGGTACGCTGCTAAAATTGTTGGTCACATAAATTCTGTTGACCAGTCCTGTCGTTTTTTTTTCTTCTTGTTACTTTATATAAAGATGGCCAATTGGATGCCAACTTGTGTTCACTCGGCCAAAATGATCGATATATTTTTGTCGTAAGATGGCATTATGAGGTCAGAAAGCATTGGCTTTGTTGCGACCATGTTAGAAAGGTCTAACGAATCTTCGGGAAGGTCTATATCTAATGGCAGACATTAAAAGGCTGCTGCTGATGATGATGATGACGATGCAGAGGATGATTAGTTAATACAATATCCATCCAAAATGATTTTTCCCGATTGTATAGTGATATCATTCATATTAACATGCATTTGTGGGTCAAAGGACGTGATATCACTTCGAGATGTCATTGTATAACACGTTTCTTTTGGTGTTTCAGGTCAAAAATAGTTACAGCTGTACTATATGCAAAAAGAATGGGAATGTCCACCGGGGTAAATTTTTTAGCTCAGAAAGATTGAAATTTCTGAGATGATGGAATTATGAAGTTGACTAAAAATTGTAAAAGATTGTGGAACAAAATAGCTGATATGTTGTTCAATAAAGTCGATATCAGAAATGAAAAATAGTTTCTCTAATATTATATAAATAAAAATAACTGATCTTTGGAGATAATAATATCATAATAATATTCTTGTTCACTTCAAATTTCTCATTCTCTCCCCTCTCTCTCTCTCTCTATCCATATCTATATCTATATATATATATATATATATATTGCAATCTGTGCGTATGTATTTATCTTAGTAATCTATCTATCTCAATATGTACTTATTTGTGGCAGAACATAATAGAGTAAAATAGTAAATATGTTATTCAATAATGCTAATCTCTGAAAGGGAAACGATGTATTTTATTTTTTGACCGAACGAATCTTTGGACAAAACCCAATAGAAACCTTTGAGTTTATATTGGTTCGAACAACATGGCAAATGAAAATATGAATGGAAACGTTCCTAAAAGAAAAAAAAAAGAAAAAAAAAGAAGAGAACAATTCAATACTCATCTTTTGATACTTGTATAAAAATAGCTGATCTGATAAAAGCTTGTATGCTGCAGCACCTTTGGTGAAAAACAATGTATGTTTTCGTTTTTATTTACTCTGGTAGTTTTTGTTGGCAGCCGACAGAACCTTTTCCCCACAAAAAAAAAGAACGAGGATGACAAAAACATGTTTTCTTTAATCCTGGCAGTTTGTTCAGTGTTTTAATGCGCAGAAGAGGGACATTATTCTCTCGTGTTTATTTTTGCTTATTCTATCCTTCTCTTACAGGCGACAGTATTCTTCAAAACAAGCCAGCTAGATTAAGCAATCATTCTATTATTCATTTTTATTTGATGTTCAAAGATGTATTGGAGATCATAATCATTAACTTTTGAATGCTATTTACCTTCAACTTAAATTAATTCACTTATTTTCCATCAAAGGTAGACTTTGTCCGTCAATCCAACCATGTGAATAAACAGGCACTGTTTATCCACCGACGTAGATCGACGGCCTGTATTAAGTTGTGATGAAAATGAACAAGAAAAAGCCGGAGAAGTTAAAACGAAGGTGGACGATAAAAAAGGATAATTTGGAAAATATACCCTCAGTAATATTCCGTAAAAAATAATCATCAACCGTTTCATTATGGTAGGCAGTATTGTTATGGTTGCATCGATTGCACGGTGGTCATTTCTACAGGTTGAGTGACAGCTAGCCTCCCCAAGTCTCCAGCTCTCGTCTCTGTAGTCCACAGTGCTGTGGTTAGCATTTTCTCACCATATACTGGTCACGTGACAGTCTCTATTAAGTGGCCAACCAGACCTATTTCTCTCCATTTCCAATCTCTATCGCCGATCATTAGACATTCACTATCTTAGTTTCTCTTCATATGTGTTTACTAAACTAAGCTCAGTCTTGCGAAAGGGCATCAGCTCAATTGTTCAGTGGGGATCGAAATCACAAAATTAGTGACGAAACATTACTCAGTTTTATTTTAGCAATGACTAAGGAATCAGTATACGCAAGCAATGTTCCAATTATTCATATTGCTGCCGACTGAATCTTCCGCTACTCTACCATATTTTTTGTTTAGCTTTCGTCCATTTCCGCACAAATAGGCGAAATATTCCAAGCAATTTCAAGTAATATTGAGAATTAGATATCGGATGCTGCCATTTTGGACCTAAAATGTGTTTGAGCTATGTTTCGGTACCTAATCTGTATGTTGTGATTCAAAGGATTGTTTTAGGTCCCAAATAAGGAAAAATCTGTCAATCATAAAAAACTGAGCTATATTTTACTGATAAGATATTTTGTTCATTAGTCTGGAAGGTCTATTGTTTGGCACAGGCCTTCCCAAGTAAGTATAAGGCAAGGAGTTTGATGGGCCTTACCTTGTCACGCTAACCATAATTGGCAGAAAGAGATGGGATTGATACAGGCTTTTCCCAGGGGCATTTTTGCGAAGAGAACACAAACTATCTTGACCAGAGCTTAACCCCTTCATCAACTCACACTATACATAAAACTAAAAAATAGGTCGCTGAGAGAAATGAGGCCTGAATACAAAATCTGGTTCCAGCATCGATTAATCATCGTTTTCATGAATATATAATGTAATTAAAACTTCAACGGGTCGAGATATCAGAGGAGATCGAAGGTAACACTGACCTGATCAATATGACTGGATTGGGAGAGACTGACCTCTGTTCTGTCTCTACAGTCAATGGAAGGTCCCTTCTGGGGCGCAAGCCTGAGTGAAGCGTATGGTGATCTGAGGATGCCCAGTTGTCAGAATCTCCCTTTTGACCTTGCTGATGTAGTCTAGAAAAAAAATGCACTGAGCAATACGTCTGGCCTTAACTTGGCAGCAGGAACTGCTGGAATCACGTGAAATCGGGCGTCGAATCGCTTCGAGGGGGCTCCATAACCTAATTTGGAATCAGTGTCGTCCTTCACCTAGACTAGTCTCCTTTCCTAACGATTTTAGACATAGCTGGTTGGAAGAGGTATATCCATGCCTTTTCCAAGAGCTTTAGTGCGAAGTGAACCTAAACGATAGTCTGAGCCCGTACAAATAACGCCAAATGTGCTTTTGGGGTATTTGAAAATCTGCACATTGATTTCCGTGGTGGGGTTGTTCCAGCCCCCCTTGTCCAGTTGGAAGCCTCTCTCCACTCCAGAGATCATTTCTTTGGCCTATTGGCACTTATTCAATTGCTTGATTTGCTGGTTCCGTTGCTGGGTGCCTCAAGACACGCCCAAACCAGCAGCGACACCGTTAACGAATGGTGTTTGATACTTGAGGCTGTAGACCTTCCCTGGAAGTCTTTTCATCAGTCCTTCTATTTAATACTCATGAGTTTATGTTGGCATCTAACAACATACTCGTAATCATCATCCATCTCATATTGTACGTCATTGAACATAGACTTTCCTCAGGAATCACCTGACTTCTCTATCATGGGCGTCGCAGAGCTAATACTTTTTGAACTTGTCTAGATCATCTCACCATCTTATATTCTGCCGGACTCGATTTCACATGAGATCTCTCAGGACCCATTTCGTAAGCCGTGTTGTGCATCGATTATCTCCCATTCTACCAACACAACCAGCCAATTGCCATTTGAAAATTAAATGGATTCTATGATATCCTTGACTCCTGCTTTTTTTAAAATTAATATATCGTGCTGTCTTGTAGTCTCTCCATGAGAAGTTGAGCATGACTCTTTCACGTGCACGTTGCAAAGTTCTCAGTTTTAGGGTCAATATCTCCGTTAAGTTCCATGTTTCAGCTCCATAAGTGACTATAGGGAGGACGCATTGTTTGCATACTGATCTTTTAAAGACAAATTTGATTTTCTTGTTCTTGGAGCTGGAATGCCGACCACTAAAACCAGAGGTCAGGTACGAGACAGCTCAATGTCAGAAATGAAACCGTACGCCCAAACTGTCAACAAAGGTTTCTCCAGTTTTCAAGTGCATCTGACTGGCTGACTGTATGAGTCACGAAAACAGGCCACACTAATGAAGTTAATTTAACATCTCCAAATATGCTTTTAATTGGGGATTCAATTTAAGTTTATGCTAAATCAGTCCTTTGATTGCGCTAGGGTGTGCTAATGCTTGTATATATTTTTTTAACGTTAAAAATCTGAGTGATTCAACATATCTTAATTGATCACCCCCAACTCAGCATGCTCTTAAAAGACGTTGGTCATGTGACAGTTTTTATTGACTGACTAACCAGACTTGTTTCCGTTTTTTTTCCCAATGTCATTTCTCCCTACACTATCTGTTGACAGTTTCCTGCGATGCTTATGAATCATCTAACACGCATATTTATCTGATTTGTTCAGTGGTTTAGGTTATTACATACTTCCTACCGATGAATTACTCGCGGTTCAAGTAGAAGCCGAGATTTTGAATGCCGATTTTCACATCAAGTGCGCCATTCTTCAAACCTGTTTTGGCACTAACTTCGTAAAACATGCAATATCTTCATGGGGTATTTATTTATCTATCGATCTATCCGTCTGTCTCTCCGCCAATCTATTCTTATAAATCTATCCTGATTCCTCCCCCTCTCTCTTGCTATCTATCTATCTATCTATCTATCTATCTACCTATCCATCCGTCAGACTGTGTGTTGTTTGATTCCCTCATGAATGTGGTCATAAAGTTTAAACTGACACTGTCCAACAAATATTTGATATTGAATATTGCAGGATATTTATAGATTCATAAAAATATTGAAATTGTCCCTTACTTCAAACCAGCAATGGGTTATTTCCAGCGAATTGATTCTGGCAAAAATATTGCTTTTCATTCTTCTCATATTTCAGAAGGTTTTCTCTAAATATTTAAAACCAGAATTCCTCAATTGAAAAAAGAACCCAGAACAAACCGATTTGCAATCATCTGAAAGATTGATTAGTACTCAAGCAAGATTCCGAACATGACCCAGGATTGAAATAGTTGTCTATTAAAGTATTAGAGTAGTATTCTTACGCTGGTTTCGTCATCAGCCATCTCCGTCCAGGCTTTTCATATCACATGTCTCTCCATTTCGATTCGTTCTCCGACGTTTGTAGTATGTGAAATCGTCTTAGAGGAGACAGGCACCAGGAACAGACTTAGCCACTTCACTATGCGTAGTTATTCAGATCAGCTAAATTTGTAGATTGATTTTTGACGTGATTCATTCGGGAATCGGACAAAAATGATACGACAAACAAGGAAAGCTCATTATGGTTTCAACCATGTGAATAGCATGTTTTGGCTGGAGACGTCACCAATATCATTCCATTGTCCAATAAGACGGTAAGAGACCTCCATTATGAATTTTTGCATAGCAGCTGCAACTAAGCCTTTGCAACTTGGGACATTGTTGCAAGATCCAACAGATGTACAAGGAAAACAAAGAACGAACGAGACTCAAAGGAAAAGATTCGGAACGAAGGTCTGACGAGGTGGCTTGAAAGAAAGGAATGTGCATAAGAGCTGAAAGTGTGCATACCTTTTGGTGTTGTCTTTGGTTGCATAATTCATCGCCTGTGGACTTGTGAACAGAACCGTAATTTGCATGGTTAATTTTGCAAAGAAAATCGATCAAGACAGGAGTTGTGTGGACAGAGAATTCCCTTTAATCGCGAGGGACTTTTTCCTTTTCTAAAGAACAGAATGTGGAACAAAAACTCACCAAAATAAATCCTCCTTTCAACTTTCCTAATAGACTAAACTTAATTCATGCTATTTCCGTATGTAAAGTACTTTTCTTCCAGCACTCTACTAAGTCTTTCACCTTTCCTTTCTTTTCTACGAGTCAGCCTCTTTTTTTTTTCACTCTCTCCCATTTAGTTACGGACAGTTAGCCACAGTCAAAACATCTCTGCCTGGCGAGCAAACACAACAGCGCACTGACTCCAAGGAGGAGAAAGAGAGGGAATGAAGTAAAAGGAGAAGAAAGGGATGAAGAAAGAGAAAAAGGCCGAGAAAAAGAAGAAGAAGAAAAAGAAGAAGAAGAAGGAGGAGGAGACAGAAAAAAAAGGAAAAAGGGGAATTGTATTATTATCACGGACCTTTTAGGATTGGTGTTTCTCAATTACAAAATGGAAAAACGTGTGGAGAAAAACATTTATTACCAAACTGTTAATACAACAAATTCCTTTGTTCTGCCTCAGGATACAATTTCCATTAAGCTGGAAGGCAATGAACCTTACGTCCTTCGATCCAATGTTCTACACATAGGAACAACCAACTGAAATTGCTATGTTTCTATCCCTTCATGAAATGCCTTTCTTGATCGTGTCTTTTGGCTGAATTCCTTCTACTCTCTCTCTCTCTCTTTACATACATATACATGTGTGTGTGTGTGTGTGTGTGTTTGTGTTCGTGTGTGTGTGCATTCATGCGTGAGTGTGTGCATGTGGATATATGACTGAGTACAAACGTATGTGTGTTTATTCATTGATCGTGTCTTCTGGCTTATTTTGTTCTCTCTCTCTCTCACTTAATATATATATGTGTGTGGTGTGTATGAGTGTGTGTATCCTCCTGTATGTATGTGATCATGTGTGAGTGTGTGTATGCAGATGTATCTCTGTGTGCATGCGTATGTGTATTTATTCAATGATCGTGTTTTCTAGCTTGATTCCTGATATTCTCTCTCTCTCTCTTTATATACATATATGCGTGCGTGTATGCTCGTTTGTGTGTGCGCTAGTGTGTGAGTGTGTGCATGTGTATGTGTGTCTGTGTACGTACTTACGTGTGTTTATCCATCGTTGGTGTCTTCTGGTAAAATCCATTGTTCTTTGTTTTTGTTCCAAGAATCGTCAATAGTTGTTACAGATTCGGATTTCTCTTGGGATCAGTTCAGCCGAACAAATTCTTCAAACGATTTTCCGATCTTTTTTAGAGGCAGAAAAACGTTTCATCATTCGATCTATTGATTCAATATGACGTAAGTTTCCAGGAATAACAGTTTACCTTAGGAAGACAGGAACAGAGACGGTGTTACCTACTTCCTTGATCCCTTGGCTGTGTTCTTGTCAGGCTCCGAAACGACTCTGCTCCCTCTCTCAGAGAAACAATCCCCCCGTTGAATAGAATAGAAGTAGGTTGAGTTACATTGAATATCTTGGGGAGAGATTGTAGCATGGCACATTATATTAGAGACCCATAACGTGGATCCCTGGAGAACTGTAACTGGGAAAAAATGAGAGGATGGAAAGAGCTGGACAATCTCAGAAAGCATTGATTATGCAACACCGACAACCGAATGGTTTTGCTAATATTGGAGAAGGTCGTAAAAAGGCTGCTGCTGCTGCTGATGATGATGATGATGGTACCAATGTACATAAAATGAATAACATGTATACAACTAAAATATCACCCATTAACAGGTGTCCATGACATCATGGAAACTATCAAAAAACTTAAATGGCAATGGATAGGCCATGTTGCAAGAATGAAAGACAACCAATGGACATCATGTCTCACAACATGCATCCCCCAATATCACATACGAAACTGAGGCCGAAAAAACACAAGACAGAGATGAACTAGACAGATTCAGGAAATACTTGCTCTGCGACGCTCATGATAGACAATTGTGGCGAATCCTGGGGAAGCTCTATGTCCAACGACGGACTTTAAAAGACTAATGATGATGATGATACATAGGTGTACACTCAAACGATTTTTGTACGCTCAATTATATCATTTTTGTACGCATCTTCGGCTTTTTGGTCCGTCTCTGTATGGGAGTCCAATGCTCAAGTCTACTCAACCTAATGGTTATTCTGCCAAGGATTGGTGGTGGTAGTGGTGGTGGTGGTGGTTGGTTAAGCATCGGTTTCCCCGTGAAATCAATTCAGGAGAACAAGAATTCTGATCTCTTTTTAGGACCAGAAAAATGTTTATCGTTCGATTTATCGATCTCATTTATGTAAGCCTACGTCTCCCTCGGTTCGATTACAACAGATTGAATTGGAAATGTTTCATTGATTCTTCACTTTGTACTTGGCTTTTCTGCTGTTTTCTCCCTCACATAATCAATCAATCATTCTCAACATCTCTCTCTCTCTCTCTCTCACACACCTATATATACATATATATATATCGTAAAAACACATTTTTCTGAAGCATTCTGTATACTATCTATCAATGCCAATGGCATATTATCGAAAGAATGGATTCACTTTCCCTTGCCTAGGATTGATTGAAAGACAGTTATTTATCCGTAACGGAATTGATTTTAGTGTTTTTTCGTATTCCGTCTTTTGGGTGTATTTTCTATCTATGAGGGGTCTGTAAAGAGCTTATGGGGTAGAGTAATTTATAGAAGTATAGTTGTGGGTCGGAGGATTGGTGGTTTGGTCATGAGGGGAATTCAAATGTAACTGTACTTCAAGATTTTTGATGTTTGAGTATTTAGTCCAGGTAACTGAAGCACGGAATTGTGGCCTCGAAGAAACAAAAAGTTGATAGAAAATAAAGTTCTTTATTATTATGGAAAAGTAGAATGAGGCACAGGAAATGCTGGATGAATTGACGCACACACACACACATATACATATATATATATATATAATTATTGTGTCATCCAGACAGCTGTTTCGTTGTATTACAACTCTTCAGTGTGGCCATAGACTATCCATTATCCCATCTAGTACCACTAAGCAGGATTGAAACCTCAGCCTCAGACCCGGAGGCTGGTGTCTTTCCTCTACCTCACAGAACTGGAAGGTCGATAAGGTTGGATTTAAGTGATATATTTATCTATCACATATATTCCTCATCCACCAGAGTGCTCCATTCAATGTTGCAAGTGCATTGCATATATATATACAGGTTTGTACGCATATATACCTTTCATGTAATACTGACAAACAAGGAGAATCTGTTTGATTTTTTTAGTGATCTTTCCTTGATTTTGTCCATGTGAATAGATCTTTCAATGAATATGGATGTTTTCCAAAGGATAATTGATTCTGAAATTGGCAGATAGTCCTCCCAGAAGCGTTCTATCTAAGGCAGTCATATTAAACGGAAGCCGTATAAAAGTAAATTTACTTCCAAAGTATATATATATATATATATATATATTGAGAGATGCAAATACGTGCACACACAATGCGTTGTAAAATTCTGTATGCTCTTCAAATCCGCTCTGCTCAAGACTTCCCTACAATCTAAAGTGTTATTCTTTCAGCGTACATTACGTTGCGTTATTTTGTTCAGCAATACCGTGACCGTGTTACATAGAAACCCACTCTAATCAAAACTGCACTATTCTAAGTATATAAAAACTGAATACTGTGCTAGTACAACAAGCATTGAACAGTTCGAGTTACTATTCCCGTTTTTTAATGTCGTTTTTATATCCTCTGTAATCCACTACTGTAGTCCATCAAATACAAAATCAGTTTCACGTGGACAGTTTTCTTCTTTTTTCCCTTCTGCTTTGCCCCGCTGCAGGCACTGTTTTCCCGCCAAATTTCTACTTATTCATTTGCTTCTGCAAAATTCTGAGTCTTAGAGCCGCCCACGCAGCCTTCAAATTTGCAACTCTATGTAAAATTCTATACATTGAAAATATTTTACAAGTAGTCAAACGCACAGCCATACACAAGTTGAATGAAACGCTATATACTTGGCAACAAACGTTCATCGACCCGTCCTCAAATCACGTGGAAACAGAGTATTCGTAATTGCTTCGCTAAGCTAAAAAGCATTCCCATTCGTTTCTGTGTATCGAATATGTTAGACGCTCATGAACTGTTATTTGAGACTGTAAAAACATGCTTCTTGATGATAGGTTATTCCTCATGGGGACACAGACACTTATATATACGCCTGCATATATGTAAATGCATCGATTTGTTATATATATATATATATACATATATATATATATATATATATATATATACACACACACATATATATATATATATATATGTATATATATATATATATGTATGTATGTATGTATATTGTGTTGATGTGAGGTGATCCGATGGAATGTTGGTAATTTGACTATTATTAAGTGAAGAGAAATTTAAGAAAAAAACAGAACAAAGGAGTGATCAATGAAAGTGTTTCTTATCCTGCCTTATGTTGGACAGCGATCACCAAGGAAGTCCGAATTTTGCGAATGGGTACAAATCTAAGGAACAGTTAAGCATAAACTAAAAGCACAAATCGGACAGCAATCCGCAAAACTATTAATGGGGTCAATTGAAACAAAGAACGAAACAAAAAGGTACATTATCTCGTAATAATGAGTAAATGTTTAAATATTCAGCCCTCTGGCTCCACTGGCACGACCTGTGCACGTCATGTAAACATACATCGATAGCCAGCCAGTCATCCAGCAAGCCAGACCAATTTAAAAACTGGAGAAACATTTTTTGGTGACAGTTGAATAAGTTCTTAGTTTGGCCACTGGATTCAATTGCCTACTGTAACAGTCTTGAACAGTGATTGGAAATTTTGAATACAAAATCCCGGATAATGAATCAAACCTTGTTTACAATTCCTAATGCCAAATTTTCTTCTCGAATGAATCTTGTCTTTTCTCAAGTTGTTCAACATAGAGGTTTCAAAACTGTAACCTACAGGCAACTTGGGGGGCCTCAGATAATGGTTAGAATTTAAATCAATACCACGAATTTTAGATTAACATGGCCTGAGGACCAACATATCAAATATTGATCCAAATATTGCAAATCTTGTGACAGAGAAACATCATGTGCTGCAAATGAAAAACACATTTGGACAATTATTGCAGACAGATCTATACCGTGTATTAGGATATAATACATTAAGAATGACAATGATTTTAAAGGTCAAAAGTTAGTTATTGTTGTTTATCAAATATTCTCTGAAAGTAAATTCTAAAAATAGGGACCTACCAGATTATTCCATTTAGCCTTGCGTTTTGATGTTTTGGGAACCAAAGGAAACCCAACCCCCATCTGTGAACTTCGAAAAATCTCAAAAACATTACAATTACATGTGCAAACACTACAGTCTACTATCAATCACTTGCGATTGCATCTAACTGTTGTTTGTAGCGTCAAATGAATCTCAATGCAAGCTTTATATCACTGCTGCTCAAAGTGAGGTATGCGTGCCTGTGCTGATACGTAAAACCTAGGCTGCTTGTACAGGGCAATTTTCACATCTACAATGAAGTTCAAAGAAAATGACGTTCTTAGTCAATTGGACATTATTTTGCTCCAGAGGAATTATATGAAGTCTCTGCAACGGCAGTACATTGTTTTTAAAATAGATTTCAAAAATATATAATTACGTAGTATCGTTCCGTTCATGAAATCGTTTGTTAAATCAAAAATTGTTAATCTTTATTATTTTCCAATAAAACAACAACCTTACTATTGATTCCCAGGTTAAACTCAATTGATCATATAAGAATAATGATTTTGAACATATTTGCTACCAGTTGCAGGTTAGATGATTTCTGATAGCATTTGGCAACATGAGTTTTGAAATAACTTCTTAAACGGTGGACGTCTTTTCTTACGTTCACCCTTTTTATTAGAAAAATTGATTTAAAAAAGGATTATATGACAAAGTGTGACTTCAAAAAGAAAGAAGAAATCACCTTTTCTTCGCCCCCTTTCCCTCTCCCTCTTTCTCTCTCCCTCTTTCCATCCCCCTTTCTTATGAACTTTATCAATCTATTCCAATTCAGTCAGAAAGAAAAACTTTTTGGCATTCGTAGAGCTGTCGACTTTTGTAGCATTTTAAACCTTGCCTGTCTCCGAGAGCAGATAGTTTGAGTAGCGCTGTTTCAAAAGAATCAGCTCGCTTTTAATGGAGTAATGACGTGAGAACGGGAAAAAAGAAAGCATTTTATAATGACAGGTCTTGTGAGTCTATCAACAGAAACTGTCACGTTATCGACACCTTTTGGCAGCATGCCTTCTTAGGGTGATCAATTAAAAATTGGAAAAGAGTCGATCAATGAACATAAATACTTTTCTCTTTTTTATTGGTTAGAGATCACTAAAATACCCTTTTTTTTAAATCAACGCCGCTAATCACAAAAAGGGGTGATTTAGCATAAATTTATATTATAAGATAAAATCCCACTAATAACTTTTTGATGGGAATTTTAAAGAAAAGAAACTTTTTTTCCTGGACATGATGAGAAAATCTCAAAATTCCAGCCTTCTAGATCCATTGGTGCAACCCTTGCATGCAATGCATACATGGATAGATAGCCAGCCAGAAGAAACTAATTGGCAGATTTGATTGAGGGTTTCTGAGAACAGCGTGAGAAATTATACTAAAAGGTTTTCTGACTTCTACAGATTGATTGATTGGGCTGTTAAATCAGTCATAAGACCATATTTTTTTGCTTTTGAAGAGAACTGTTATTCCCCTCAGTCCTAGCTTTGGCTTAATCGTATTTTTCGCATTGGAAGTCAATAATTGCTGTTCCAGTTTTACAAGAGCACTGCCCGTTTCGAAGGTTCATTATTTGGATTCTATGGTGTGTGGAACAGCCTGGCATGTTCTTCATGTAAAATAACTTTCCACCCGTCGTACAAAACTACAACATTGGAGTATTTCAGTTACTTCTCTCCAGCGATGTCAATTTAGATATATTTTATCCGAATTTAGGTATTTGCAAAGATTTGGGGGAGAAACTACAAAGAAAAATATATTATTCTTTGATTTTTCATTTATTTTCGTTACATTTTTTAAGAACCGTTTATCGAAAAAAACAAAAACAAAAACAACTCCCAACTCGACACTGCACAGTCCTGTGTGCTGAGTAGTATTAATGACGAATATCAATGTACAACGGGAAGATATTGGGTAATCGCGGTGCATATGCATTGATATTTTTCAATCAGACTTATATATATATGACGAAACAAAAGGGGGATGCACTCACAAATTTTGTATTTATCATATTCGTTACGACCAAATCGCAAATGTCAGCTCATTAAAATTTATAGTTATATACATGTCTAAAGAAGAGAAATAGGAAACTTACAAATTAATTTGAATCATATTATTTACTGCAAAATCGAGTTGGACAAACTGGTTCTCATACGATCACTGTAGTTAAGCGAAGTTGAGTCTGGTCAATAGCTCGATGGGTATCCGTCTTGGAGAGCCAGATGCTGTAAGCAGATGGGAATCATACAGAGAGTCTAACAGGGCGATCCTGCTCATGCTCCAAAGGATGAAACCGATCTCTACACTACGCCTAATAACACAATTTAACGAGACCCCCTCTCCTACCCCCGACCCTATGGTGGTGAGCAACGAAAAATAATGAGTAATGCATTACATCTGTTCAATGAGAGAGATAGAAAGATTATCTCCACAGGTTTCCGTCACTTTCTGAAAGAAGAACACTTTTATAAAAAAAAACTCTTTTGTAAGCCGAAATAACATAAAGAAAAGAATCAATTACCATTAATTTATATGATATAATCTTTGGGTGTTCAAAACCCGCCAAAATGGTGATTATGGTAAGTTTATCCTGTTGAAACATGGAACCTAAGCAAAAGATGATCCTGAGAACCCTGCAACGTGCACAGGAGAGACTCATGCTTAACCTCACGGGGAGGGATCACAAGATAGCGAAAAACCTCAAATGATGTGTTGCAAGAATGTCAGATAACCGATGGATATCAGCACTCACAACGTCGATCCACAAAGATCATATGCGATATTGAGGATAAAAAAAATAATTTCCAAAAAATACTCACTGAATGACGCCAATGATAGAGAGATCTGATGAATTTTGGGGAAAGTCTAAATCCATCGACGGACTTCAAAAGACAGATGATGTCATCAGAAGTTATGCCTGTCTGAAGTATTGGAGAATGGAGCGTAGGAGAGAGAGAGAGAGAGAGAGAAAGATAGAGAGAGAGAGAGAGAGACAGAGTGAGAAAAAGAGAGAGTCAGTGAGACGGACAGAGGGAGGATGCGTGTGGAATAGTCACTGGACCTTATTTTGCCTTTTTGCATCTTTTGTTAAAGAAGAATGTCGTAAAACAAAAGGCAAAATTAAAATAATTCTCGACCATTCTGTTTCTCTGTTTACTTGATTATCTATCTATTCGAAGACGTCTTGGTAGCTCATTCGATAAGAGCAGGCTTGGCTTGACGGTGCGCCCATAATGGGTGTGAGTTCGAATCCCATCTAAGGCTCATTCTTCTTTTCTTTTTTTTTCGATCAATGCCGTTCTTTTATCGGGAAGTCGGAAACTACAATCATTATTAATTTGTGAAAACCAATGATTGGTGGATTTATTGCTAATTTTATGGATTTCAACCATGAGTCATTATGACAGTGTATTCTTGGTCTCATTCGATGAGTTGCATAAAGATGTCTGTTGATACTTCAGAATAGCATGGTATTAATTGTGGGTATTTAGTACCAATGGTCGTCGTTGAATATGCGTACGTGTGTATACGTATGATTATACATATGTTTGTGTTTCCTTATATATATATATATATATATATATATATATATATATATATATATGTGTGTGTGTGTGTGCGACATAGATAGAAGTAGCTAGATAAAAAGATATAATTTTCAAAAGTCAGCATTAGGACTTTTTTATCGTGGTATGTGTGTGTGTGTGTGCATTTATCGACATATACAATCTTGATTCTATGTAAATATATAAAGATAAACGTATTGCAAAATTTTACACTCAATGTTTAAACGTATGTGTGCGTGTTTGTGTGCATGCAGATGTGATATAATTATTAGTAGCTTCTTTAGAATCAAGTTCTTGAATGACTGCATCGTGGTATATATATATATATATATATATATATATATATATATATATATATATATATATATATTTATATTTATATATATATATATATATATATTTATATATATATATATATATATATATATATATATATATATATATATATATACATATATATACATTGTCATATTTTGCACTCGTTGTAAATATAATGCTTGCATCCATGTACACCAGTATTTGTGAACTAAAAATCTATTTCAGTCTTATCAAAGCTCAGAAGAGAAGGCGCTACTGAAAAGCAATTCAAAACAGATCCAATACTACGTACAAGAGAAAATAATTAAAAAAAAACTTCTATGATATAAAATTCATGGTGTATTTAAACGTGTACGGAAACTGATCGAACTGATTTACAAATTTAATAAAAGAAAAATGTAAAAAATTAGTTTTTTTATTGTTCATTATTTTTGATTGGAATTGTATTGAAATTCTCCATTGACTATCCTAAAATAGAATTGCCATGGCAAAGGCGTGGAAACAATAGAATATAGTATGATAATAATATATAATGTAATAATGATATGCAATATATCTAATAATAATAATAATAATAAATGCAGAAGTTGGAAATAAAAATGTATCTTGAAGAAGGTTCATCCATCGGTCATGTGATTTTTCGCACCATATCTGATTCGTAAACATCATTTGCAAGGGACAGATTGAACGTTCAAGGCGTCTCATCAACTCCTTCATTTGCTGGAAGTGTACATCTGGCGGAGTTTATTCAGGTTGTCTGATATCACGATCAGAAAATATGGCTTCAAGAAGATTCAAGTAAACGATAGAAACTTTTTGGTTGATGTTGGCAATGATAAGATTATCTTGAAGATCACGTTCGGTCTGAATTTGGATAGAATGTTTACAGTCAATTAAGGCCCGCTACGTGACATGTATAAAATATTGCTTAAAAAACAAGGTAGGTGGAAAAGATGTTCTTTTCGAAGAGGAAAAGAACGAACAAAAGACCCGATGCAGTCAATATTACTGAGCAACAATTTTACTGTAGATGAACTACAGCCCTGAACATGAAGATTGACGGGCTACTTTTTTTCAAGTCACACCTTTCTGGCAACAGAAAAACTATCCGGGTGTTTTGTGAGTCTTCATAACTTCTAATAGAGCTTTTGTTGTGATGTCTCCAATTCAGCTGTCTCCGTTGTCTAATGATGATAGTTGTTCTTGCACGAGACGAAGGACCCTTGGAGGATCCCTTGTATCTTTTGTATAGCCCTACCACCCCAGCGACCATAGATTAGTTCTTTGAAAAGGTGTGTCTTCAGAAGAAGATAATCCCCTAATTACTTTCCTCCTGACCACATCAGATATTCATTTACAACATGGTGTCATCTCTTGTGGACCTGACTATAATTTTCTCTAATCTCTGAGCGCGCAGACATTCTGCAGTGAGCGCGAGATTAAAATCAATTCATACACAGATGATTTCAAATTCTACTGATCGCTGATTCTTTATTCAAATAAATATTGAATCGCTGAGTCGAATTTAAAAGTGTGTAAATACTTTTATCACGAGAAAAAGATTTGCACAATATAAAGACCTTCTGCCTACTAATAGTAACATATAAAAGGATCGTTGACCTTAGTGAAGCTATTGAATAAACACAATATTTGTTAAGTTCAGTCAATGATTAAGACCTTATAATGCATCGGTCAAAATGCCGCTCCAAATCAGTGAAGATGAGAATGATAGTACTGTAATTAGATCAATAATTCCTGTAATAAGTTTGAAGAACACAGGATCCGGAGAAGAGTTCCACATAAACCAATGATGAGTCTTCTTTGATTCGATCAAGAAATCTGTGCTCTGTAAACTTCACAAACTTTCCTTCATGGTGTAATTTGTCGTTCCTGGACAAAGAAGGCAGAAGGGAAAACTATCTATAAAACACGTCGGCCCTTAAAGAATCGCATATTGAGTGAAAGTGGATTCAGTTCGAGCAAACTACAGCAATCAAAGTCTATTAAAAAAGCACCAAATATTCTCTTAGGAGAAAAAGTTATCGATCGAAGGATGTTGCGAATCCATCTTACATTTCAAGTGAGATGTCAGCTAAAGAGTTTACTGAACTCGTAAAGGCAATTCTTTATCTGAGAGTCTTTTATCTAAGAATGTGCGACAACTCCATTGATTATGCTGGCTTTGACGGCGTTTCCCAGGATGATTTCAAACCTGGGTAGAACTTTGATAAGATTTACGCCGGCAGGAAAGAGAAAAAACGTGTAGGTGGTTCAGTTTGAAAATTATCCACTGGTTTCTTGACACTTGCCAAATGTCAGTCAGAGGATTCGATGGGAAGTGGTTAAGGGGCTTCCAGCTTGTGTTATTGAGTAGGGAATAGAAATCAGTCTCCTTCAAATAAAGAGATCGACGGCATCGTCATGGGAAGCTTTCTACATGATCTCCAGCTGTTTACGGCACCTGGTATTCTTAAACGGTCACCTATAAAAGTACTGACTCAACACAACATAACTTTATTTCGCTGAACGTACTAAAACCGTAGTCGAACGAGCATTGGTCGTAACAGTTTGAAAAATAGACAGAACTGTTCAATGAGAACCGCAAAGATGAAACACCACATCGACGGATTAAATGATCGGATTATGGTTATCTTAAGAAAATATAAAGTCAGTTTCAAGAGATAAATTTGGTTCAAGGCTTTATCTAGTCAAGTCCAAGTCTTCATTCTTGATTGATATACTTGCGCGATAACTTGTGACTGATTGGATGAAGAATGAGATTATAACAATGATTGAATACGGTAAATTGAAACTAGTCATTTTTTATGCAATATATATATATATATATATATATATATATATATATATATATATATATATATATATAGTGTGTGTGTGTGTGCACGTACACACACGCACATATTTAATTATTGCATTCATGTACACAAGTATTTGTGTCGAAGATTTAATCCACTTTTCCAAATGAATGTATGAGACGAATCTATAACATTTTCATCAGAAGTATAAACACTTGTGATATAAAATTCATGGTGTATATAAATTTGTTCTGGGAGAGATGGAACTGAAATACCAATTTATAGAGCATTAACGTGAAATTTCTTTTTACCGTTCAGTATTTCTTCAAATTTGCATGAAACTTTCTGAATGAAATCGTCTAAAATTTTTCAAAGTGGAGGGTGGACACATTATTCCATTATCAGTGCAAACCGGAGACAGCCCTAAAAAATGGAAACCACACATTACTTTGGGACGTGACATCCAAACAGACCACCTCATCCAAGCGAGAAAACGAGACTTAGTAATCGTGGACAAGAAGAGGAGAACCTACCAAATAATAGACGTGGCCATGCCTGCAGACCATAGAGTAAAGAGGAAATATATTGAAAAATTGGAAAAATACCAAGATCTGGCAAGAAAACCGATGAAGATGTGGAACATGAAAGTGAGGGTAGTACCAGTAATAATAGGTGCACTCAGAAATGTGCCAAAGACACTGAAGGCAAGATTAGAGGAACTCAGGATGAAAGGAATGATTGAGACTGTACAGACCACAGGACTGCCGGGAACTACACAAATACTGGGGAGAGTGCTAGAAATACAAGATCTACAACTGTTAGCCATGGCCTAACAGAGGAGAGGGAGGAAAAACCCAAATGGTAGTGGAGGTACAAACCACAGCACTGGTGTGATAGGTAAGGGAGAGATGAGATTTACACTGAAGACCTGACGAAACTTACAGTTACTCAGCCTTCAGCGATGACCACAACTGGTGTGAAACTGTAAACTGCAATCACTGTGGTCTATGCAACTGAAGAAAGGACAGCCAGAGACTTGAAGAGACTTGCTGTCACTCAACCTCAAGCGGTAACCAACAGGCAACTGGTGTGAAATTGCTAATAATAATAATGATAATAATACTACTACTACTAATAATAATAATAACAACTATTTTTGGTAATAATGTTGTCCCTGGGAATTTTTCGGTAACTTACTTCTTATTTCTTCCATTTTCTTATTCATTATTTGAAAGGGATTGATTGAATGTTTTTGGAATGTCTCATCAACTCATTTATTCGTTTGAAATGCAGACTGGACAGAGTTTATTCAGGCTGTCTGATTTTGCGGTCAGAATATATGGCTTCGAGTCAAGGAGATTCAAGTAAACGCTAGACGCTTTTAGGTTGATATTTGTAATGATAGAGCTATCGTGAAGATTACGTTCAGTCAGAATTTGGATGGAATGTTTACAGTCAGTTAGGGCCCGCTAAGTGATTTGTGTAAACTATTGCAAAAGGACGTGAAAGAGGAAAATCCCAAGACTCTCTTCTCCCTAAAAAAGCAAATAAAAGATAACAGATGCATTCAGTATTGTTTATCAATGCCTTCACCTCACATGAAAGGCAGCTGCGTACAAAAAAACGGACTAGAAATATTTCTATGTTAAAAAAAAACTCTCACAGTCAAGTAAAATCATCTCCATCAACGGCTTTTAACGTCCGTCGTTGGACAAAGACCATCGCCGATGTTTACCAGATCTGTCTATCATAGGCATCGCAAGGCCAATAGCTTATGAACTGGTTTAGTTGCAAGCCACAGTTTTGTATATGATATGCGGGGGTCCTCGTTGTTAGTCCCTATTTCTAGCGAGAGTCTGACATCCTTGCAAAATGACTGGTCCATTGCCATTCTGGTTCTTTCATTGTTTCTATGATATCTATGATACCGTTCTCTTATATAATGTGATGTCTGTAAATAGTGCCCAGCAATTGTTTCTCCATTGTTTTCGATAAGTAGACATCGTGTCTTGGTGTCTCCTTTTCAGCCGACTCTGTTGCCTTCTGTCGATATTTGGTCTCACAAGTGATTACTTATCTCCTTTTTTAGGGGTGTCCACTTTCCATAGACCAGATATCAGTTCTCCAAACTGTTGGAATGCGGAGGACTATAATGCCCCACCTACCTGATCACTGGAAGTTGTTTTTTTGCACCATATCCTATTTTTTGCGGACCTGGCCATAGTTCACTCTAAGCTGTGCTCGAGGATAAGTTATGTAACCAGCGCTTAAAAGGAACGATTGTTCTCAAATGAGATTCTAAATTCTGCAGGTATCTAACGCAGTTTTTATTGAAACAATATTCATTCATTGCGTCAAAGTCAAAGGTGTGCATGTACTTCGGTCACAGGGAAGGAAATTGCACAACATAAGATGTTTCTGCACACTGATCGCCCAGAAAAGAGTGATATTGACCTTTGGCAATTAATCGAATTATCACAGTATTTGAGTAAGTCAGTCCATGAATAACGCCTGATAATCCATTGGCCAAAATCAAGGAAGACGAAAATAATAGTCCTGCAATTAAAGGGAGAGATCAAGGAAAGAATCACCATAGGGTGGCAAGCCTTCAGCAGAGCAAGCTCAACCTTCAAAAACAAGTTGGTCTCAATAATCTTAAAAAGAAGAGTATACAACTAATGTATCCTGCCAATAGTCATCTATAGAGCTGAAACATGGAACCTAACCAAGAGACAAACCCATAAACTGAAAATTATGCAACGTGCACATGGGAGAATCACGCTCAACCTCACATGGAGAGATCACAAGACAGCACAGTATATCAGGAAGAAAATGGGAGTCAACGACATCATAGAATCTATAAAAAAAACTCAGATGGCAATGGGCAGGCCATGTTGCAAGAATGACAGACAACCGATAGACATCATGACTCACAACGTAGATCCCTAGAGATCACATGCGAAACTGTGGCTCACGATAGAGAAGTGAGGCGAATCCTGGGGAAGGTCTATGTCCAACAACGGACGTCAAAAGACTAATGATGAATTAAATCGATAATTTATGTAATAAAATTTGAGAACACAGATCTCCAGAAAAGGTATGGGATTATGCCCATCAACTGTTTCTCTTAATTACTGTTAGGAACCTGTCTTTTGCAGACCTCACATCTTTGCCCTTGCCTTGTAGCTCCTGGTTCACTGAAAGACAAGAGAGAAAAGGAAATATTAAGAGCAAATCAGGCGTTTAGGAATGGTGTACTGTATGTAGTGAATTCAGTTGCAGCTAACCAGATCGATCCCAGTCAATCTAAAAGGTATAAACTATTATCCAAGGAGAAACGTTATCGATCCAGAAATGTCGTTGCAGACTTGTCTTACTTTTCAAGCCGGATGTCAGCTGAAGGTCAACTAAACCTGTGAATGCAATTCTTTATCCAAGAATCCTTTATCTGAGAGTGAGAGATAACTCCATTGATGATACTGGCATTTTCGGTTTTGACGTCATTTCGCAGGATGATTTCAAACCCCGGTATAACTACGATAAGACTCACGCCAGAAGAATAGGAGAGGTAGGGGATTCTGTTGGGGAGTCACTCATTGATTAATTTCTTATCATTCACAGCCACGTCAATCAGAGGCTTCCATGGGGTTGAATGTAAGGTGTTGGAGTATTCAGCTATCATAATCTGATGTAGAGTAATCGGTGTCCGCTTGAGTCAGATCGATGGGATCGCCACGGAGGGCTTCTCACATGATCCCCGAATGCTTACGAAAACTGGGTATTTTCAGACAGTCACCTATCTAAGTACTGACCAGGCTCAACGTTGCTCAACCCCGGTGAACGTATGAGATCTGATGAGTCGGATGAAATCTGGTCGTAAAGTCGTAAAGATTTGGAAAGTTAGACAGGGGTGTCCAAAGAAACAGAAAAATGCAAAAAGATAATGCTGACAGATTAAATGATTGGATTATGGTTATCTTAGAAGAAAAATAGAGTCAGTTTCAAGAGATATATTTAGTTTAATGCTTCATCTAGT
>OY735218.1:4090557-4095557 GCA_963457665.1 Thysanoteuthis rhombus
CAGACGACATATTGCTCCACTAAATTTCATTTAATAACGATACTTATGAAAGCTGTGATACTCTTGGGTCTGTGAATAATAATAGATTATCGTTGTACAGTAATGGTAACAGGTTGAAGGGTTTGACCTCTCAAATCTTTCAGCTACATTTCTGTTTTCTAACCCTGCACACGTGTTCGTATTAGAGCATATGTTGTATGTATGCACAATTGGGCTAACGTCATACCGAGCGAGAAGAGATTTTTTTCACAGTCAAAGCAGAATAAAGTAACAATACCGCTGGGACTATCGAAATATAAGCTAGTTTTATGCCTGACAAAAAAAATCTCAGACAAATACATAGCAATCATGTGAACTATTCCCAAGAAACACTCTGGGATCATTTTAAACGTGAGACTATTTCCAACAGACAGAATTTCGTATTCAATATGAAAATGAAAATCTTTGTGAATCAAAAGAAAAGGAAATTACGACCTGCGTAGCATAAATCCTTATGATATAAAAATCATAAAGCAAATTCTGTCATCTCACCTGGGCTATCAATTATATATTTTCTGACAGAATCATTTATTTTTTTCCCAAATATATTTAATGCTAAATTTCCAGCAACCAAGAAGATATTTCGAGATTTTTATTATCTCTAAAGAGTCAGGACCGGCAGAAGCATCAATTATAAAACATAAACATTGGCCCCAGTTTATGAGTCAGGATAAACGTTGCAGTAAACCATTTCAAGTCCAGTAGATTGAATTGTAGTTAGATTGGGTTCGGCTTAGGTTCATTATCGAATGTTTCACCATTTCATCTCATCTGAGCCGAACAAGTTTATCTATCATGAGTTTGGTTTAAGCAAATGGTGAACGGTGAGTATTGCAGGAAGCTGATTTCTGTTATTGTTAATTACTTTCGTGAAACAAGTACGATGCTAGACGATGAAAAGACGTTCTCTTGCAGCAAATATTTGTATTAACACATTTTCTTTTCTTTGCAGGTAAGTTTGCTTAACATTCCACCGACGATGTGATGACAGTAAGTAAGACGTAAGAAAAGCTTATCATCCTTTTCCCAGGGTCATATGGTGCTTTGTACCTTGAATATTCTCTGTACGACAGATATATAAAAACGTGAAGATATTTCAGTGCCGGTGAAAATCATAAGGCAGTAAAATCTTTTTTGGTACAATGTAGGGAAGTTGATTCCGATTGTAAATGGTACCGTTACATACCCTTTCTCATTCGATATCACAAACGGGGAACAAATAAAACGAAAAGAAAGGGAAAAACGACATTTGCGTCGGATACTCTTATCTGCTTTCAATAGTACCTCATCCAAATTCTGTATTCCATTATTTCACTAATTTCTACAACTGGGATTCCTTTCCCTACATCGTAGCGATGAGGCTCCAACCGTCCATTGCATTATAGGGACAATTTTTTTCTCGCTTTTTTGTGCATTCGTAGAACAGAGTATACCCAAGATAAAAAGCACTGTGAACCAATGTTTTTTTTCATTTTTCTATCAGTTGAGTGTACCAACTCCGTCTGGTATTTCTCAAATGAACAAAAACATTCGTTCTTTTTAGGATGTTTTCTTACTGATCAATTTTACAATAGATACACGCTTGCCTGTTAAGGATTAAACTCAATCACTCTCTTCCGACCAATAATGATAACTTCACCTTTTTTTTTTCAATCAATTTGGCTCAGTGGATGAGAAGATCACTTCCCATCTCCTGGTTGTGATTATTAACTACAAAGGGGGAATGTCAATTTTATAAATCGATCTGGTTAAAAGTGATGGGACTAAGTTGACACCCCTAAATAAGGTGAGGATTGCTGTTTTTATCACTCCACCGAAAAGAAACAAGGAACTTTCAGCGTCTAAACTCGGACTGGAACATGACGAAACCCTTCAGAAATCTGGGTCTGTCAGAATTTTTGGCCTCAAGAGATCTTTTCACATCATTCACTATCTGTTATCATTAATAGGATTATATCTAATATAGTGACAGGTACAATCAACATAATGGCTCAAAAATTGATTGGGAAAGGTTTTTTACAATAGGAATTCCAACTTGAAAAAATAAACAGCAGAAACAGCTCTTCGAATGTGTACAGGATTTAGTGAGGGTGTAATTAGTGACTGTGTTGCTCGAAAGTGGTTCATGAGGTTTTCAACGGGAAATACGACACTGGAAGTTTTAACTTGTAAAGAACAAACGCTAATCATTGATGATGATTAACTGAGGAATCGCATTGAGATTGATCTATGTGTAGTGAATAGAGGCTAAAAAAATGAATTCAGGATGAAACTATACGTTTAAACCTGCACTGTATCGATAAAGAATACACATTAGTGAAACGATCAACAAGGTACCCAATAAATAAAGGAAAGGTAAAAATAAATGCAGGATAAAATTATAAGTTTGAACTTGCACTGTATCGATATGAAAGACACATTAATGAAATGGTTTCTCTAAGGTACCCAGTGAATAGAGAAAATTTGAGAATGAATTCAGGATTAAACTATACATTTGAACCCGTACTATATAGAAAAGACATAGAAATTAATAAAATGGTTCACTAAGGTACCCAGTAAATAGAAGAAAAGTAAGAATGGATTCAGGATTAAACTATACGTTTGAACGTGCATTGTATCGAGATGGAATACGAATTTGTGAAATGGTTCACTAAGGTACCCAATAAATAGGGAAACATTGGGACATGGGAAAAAACGAAAACAAATTGCATCAGATGTATTGGTTACATAATATTTTGCTTTTTTCATTTTCATATAGCGTTTGCACAAATATGCAAGGAGGTCAAAAGGTCAAGAGACGCTCTATAAAGGAAATCTTCTTTGATTAATGGAATGTGCATTTTGGAATTTGGTTTTAGAAGCTGCCAACCAAAATGGTCACCAAAACTGTGTACAAAATTTTTTTTTCAGTTTTAAAGTTGGTCAGGCTTGTTGGCAGCCTAACTGGCTATGTATGTATGCATCACGCTTACAGACCGTACCAATGTAGCTAGAGGGCTGAAAATTACAACACTTACTGGTTAATATGTCGGCAATTCTTTTTATAAATTGTCTCAAATAGGTTATAGAGGGGGGTCAATTTGCAATGTAAGTACCTGCCGAATCGATCCCTCAGTTCATGTCCAGCAGCTTTCACTTTTTAAGAAAAAATCAGTATTGGGCGATTGTTACCAAACAAAAAGCGAGCGAAGTAATTCATCCATTGATAAATCCTTTTTTCTGATGTTTCAATTGATTGCCCCGACACAATATGCTGCCAAAAGACATTGATCCATTGGGTGACTAACCAGACTTGTTTTCCTGTAATTGTTCAATATCATATGTTTGTCGATATCTCTGTCCATGTTGCCCCGTTGTATGAATTTTTATGATTTGAAATATTTCCACTCAACATTCTCGGACGGGAGTTTGGTCCCTGTATTGAACAGACTAAGGACGTTATGGTTGAAATAAGGCTATCCTGGCCAAATCTATCACCGAGAAAAAGAATCACAAGTGTAGTGACAGAAATAAGCTAAGTATAGGCTGGCTTAAAAATAAGAGATCGTCAAGATAAAATGGATTCTCGTTATTACGGCAGCCGAGGGAGTGGCGTTATAGCGAGTGGGTTTTATATAAAAAATATTAATAATGAGAAACCAAAAACTATGGACAAAAAGGACCTTTCACTTCCATTAACTACACTTAAAAACAAAAAAAAAACACCTGTTCTTTTGTGCAGTTCGATATGATGGACTTCTAACCAAAGGGATCTTCGAAGAAGCCATGGAATTCACGAAGTCTTATACAAACATCAATAAAAAAAGAAATAGAAATGATCAAACACTTTAGACGGATGGTACCAAGAACCATGGACGAGAAAAAAGATGTTTACGGCTTTGATGTTTCAATCGGGAAGTCTTGATTCAGTCAATGTTGGATTTGATCTGTTTGTACATTTCATACAACCTCACTATGAAATTAAATTCTAAAAATATAGGACTCCATTGGGACGATGGCTCATCGATAGTAGAAATAGCAAATGCACTAAAATCAAAAAGGAAGACAAAAATGCATTATTGAAGAAATAAAGAAAAATGAATTTCAAAGTTGAAATCTTTTAAATATTAACTTTTATCTAAATGATAACATCCACCGAGCAAATAAAAAAGAAAATTCTGAAATTATGTGTATTAACACAAAATCTAATCACCCGAAAATAATCATAAAAAAAGATCCCTTAAAACTAGGCTACTATTCAATTTTTCAATCGGAACGATATTTAAGAATGTTATAAAAATACACTAAAATCTTTGTGAGCAGAGTTTTACTGAACCTTACTTCAAATACGATGAAAAGATGGGATCCGATTGAACAAAACTCAGCAGCATCAAAAAAGTATTCACAGAAAAACTATCTGGTATGCATCGTCATTGAATCTACAAGTAAAAACCCACACAGGGAAAGTATTGCACGAACTAATAGGAAAACGCTGTCCCTGAGCAACCGTATTTGTGATATATTCAACAAGAACGAACTAGAAATCAGTTATAGTTGTATAGACAACTCCCATAGAATCATAACAGAACATAACAATAGAATAATGTTGTAATATACTTGTAGAGAATACATAAATACACCAGACAACGATTGTACAAACAACTACAAATGCCCTTTGCTGAACAAATGTTTCAAATCGAATATTGCATAGCAAACTAAAATATCAAGTCTAAAGAAACCTTTAGAAACACCCTTTAAATCAAGTTTAGTCAATAATACATTATCCTTTACTAATGATAAATACTACAACAATACATCACTATCCATACATTACTGGGTCCTAAAAGACAGCAACGTCAGACATACATTAAAATAGTAGTACCAGGATTACTACTGACATTATCATCAGTATTAGTATCGCCAAATCACTTTAATCTAATCACTTTTCCTAATTATTTTTGAAATATAGACACAAATCAGTC